>JBAMJV010000595.1:0-47500 GCA_037951105.1 Echinarachnius parma | reverse complement strand
TGGCATTTAAACAAGCATAAAAAGTAGGAACTTGGAACACGGGTTTTAAATAATAAAACTCTTACTATATATGCATGTGTATTCACTAAATGTTCTAAGGAAACTTCATGGTAAATCTTTTGGGGATACTATTGATTTGTGTAGTCAAAGGTCAAAGGTTTACACGTAACAATACAAATCTGTGCTTCCTGTTCTTTCATTGAGTATGAAAGGGGGCGTCTCCGAAAGGGCGGAGTGTGCTGTTCATCTCCAAGTAGTAGCACTCTTACATAATCCAAAACAGCTATACTGTTGATATGAAAGAGTAAACATATTGACTGTGATATTACAGCAAAAGATATGAACGACACAGTTCAACAATTGGAAATGAATTATTTTGATTATATAAAATACCTAACAGATATCATAATGTATATACCGATGATGATGATGGTGATGATGATGATGATGATGATGATGATGATGACGATGATGATGATGATGACGATGACCATTAAAAGTCTAACAACTATTAATAATATTGTATTTTATCAAATAAGGCTAATATTAAAGACCCCTGACAACCCCAGCCCACCCACCCCAACCCCCCCCCCCCCAACCCATGATGGTGATTATGATGATGATGATGATGATGATGATGATGATGATGATGATGATGATGATGATGATTATTATAGTAATTTTGTATTAATTTGTATTCATAATTATGATCATGATTACAATCAATGCAATCTTCTCGATACGTGTATGAGATCACGATATTAGAGTTAGAGAGACCCCCAGCCCCCCCCCCCCCCCCCCCATCCCATGGTGAAAATCATGATTAGAATTATGATGATGATGATGATGATGATGATGACTATTATCATCATCATTACCGTAATCATATTAATACAAATTAATAATAATTATTCTAATCATCATTTATGAAATAAGGATACTATTAAAGACCGCGGCCCCCCATGATGATAATGATGATGATGATGATCAAACGAGCATACAATTTTAATGACAGAATAAACTTTATTTGGACAAAATCGGTTCAGAATTGGCTGAAATATCCATAAACATAACCATTTGTAATAAATGTGGGGCCCCACACTTATTCGATAATTTTGAACCAGCCGTTAAAAAATGTAAACAAATGCTTCCTCATTTCAAAAATGTACAAAACAGGTTTTTAAATAGTTGTTGATTATCTCTCTATCTAATCAATATTTCAACAAAACATTACATGCACAATATTTTATTTAAAATGGTTGAAACCGATGAGTGTTTAGAGAGCGCCATCTTTAGTTTAAACGGCTCTTTTAGAATGATAACAGGATCTTTACTAAGTCATTTGTAATTTTGCATTCCTTTCGAGTTCTATTAGTTTGTAATGTAATGGTGCAGGTTTTGGTTACTAAAATTCAGTTTAACCAAAACTTAACTCTCTTTACCAGAACTCAACTATCCCTTTAACTCAATCTTCCCAATAGGTGTATGAGACTTTTTCGATAATGCGCTTCTACATTTCACAAAACTCATAACGCTATTACTCAGCTGGCGGCTATTGTTTAATAATAATAATTATTATTATATTTATATATATAATTTATATAACGCATTTTCCATATAAAATGTTCAAAAGCGCTGTTCAAGTTCAAGTTATTGAAAGAGGCGAGTTTTCAATTGTTCTTTAAAAAGATTGAATGAAGCTTGGTTGCGGAGGGTCAGAGGTATTTATTCCAAAGGTTGGGTGCTGTGGAAGCAAATGCTTTATCCCCAAGTGTAGAAAGCATAATGAAATAAGACGAAAAGTTACAATGGATCCCCCCCCCCCCCCCCCATGATGAAAATTATGATTAAAGTTACGATGATGATGATAATACAGATGATGCAAGATTGGCCGGGAAATACCGGTGGCGAGAATTCCCGCTGGTAAATACCGGGATTTACCGCCCGGGAAATAAGATGCCCGTCCGGGAAATATGAGAAAAGCGGGAGATATGATTGTTTGCTCAATATTCCTTTTCATTTTGTTTACTTATCTTGTTATTGTTTTACTTCAACTTCTTATTCTTGTTTGTGAACATTGTATAAATCTTGCAACATGCTACTGGTCTAATATGATGGTTTGGACCCAGTTTTTCATTAGGCATAAGGACAAAGAACTTTGTCTAATCAACTGTTTAAATGCCACTTTGTCTAACACCCTTCTGTTTATTTAATCAGTTTTTAATCTTCTTTCTGATCTTATTTGTAGACTATAGCTAAATACACATTACCCGGGCTATAATGATTAGACAGAATGAAGATTAGATCAAATGATTCAATCCAAATGAATCATGCTGTCATAAATGATTTTGGTACTTAGAGCAAATATTATTAAACAAAAGACAAAAAAACAGCTGCTACAATAATGAACATTAAATCTATGTGCCAATTTGTCAAACATATTTGTAGGTCATCATTGCATGTCCAATTAGTCTTTTGCTCTTACTTTTAACCCCGTGACTACGGAAACCGGGAGGGTTTTATACAAAGTCTATGGGGATTTCAGAAACTATAAGGAAACAGGTTTCAAAGAGTTTAATGCTACACAATGAGGTTCCACATAATATAGTCAAAATAATCATAGACTTAAGTTTTTATTAGCTGAAATGAGACAAAAATGATACATAGATTAAACAAAAATCATAATAATAATTCATACATGATCTTATTGTCATAATGTATGTTTTTGGTGTAGACGACAACAGATGGAAATGGTATTCTGACGAACTGGCAGTTAAACAAATGAGCCATAAAAAATTAGCTAAATAACAATATGGGGGGGGGGGGGGGGTTCTGATATCTGATGTGATGAAACATCTGCAATGTAATTTATTGATTAATATTTAAATAAATATTGTTGAAACAATGGAAAAAGGAAGGGAATATAAAATGTGATTGGCACTGGAGATCTAGACAATTATAATTATTCAAAAAGTCTTAGTTACTCGACCATAATAATAAGGTAGAACTATTTTGTTTAATGGTACTTCCACATATAATTTCCTAGTATTTCCTGAAAAGGAAGGAATTCCTGGTTTTCCCCAGTATTTCCGCCCATCCGGGAAATATGCCTACCATGTTTGTACACTGTCTGCAAGTGGATCCTTTGCATATCAATGTAACGCTCATTTAAGCAATAACATTTTCTTGTTACATGTGTAATTTTGACACTGATTAAGCTTTTCAATTGATGGATGACTAATTTATTTCACAAGACATGTTGTATACATAATCAAGCATTTTGATGATACATCTTCATGGGACATGTATACATTTAGTATTGGATCGTAACCTTGGGTCATATTTCCCGCTATTTGCCGCTAATTCCCACTAACAAAGCGGGAATTACCGGTATTTCCCGCCCGTCCGGGAAATAAGCAATTGTCCGAGAAATATGCCAACCCTGTGATGATGACTATTATCATAATCAGTATTATCAATCATATAGAATAAATAACCTTTTCGATGAATGTTTCTTCATTTCACATCACAAGTAACAATCTATCTTGGCTCGCGGCTATCATATTTTATAAAGAAAAGATGACATTAAAGACCGATGTCCCCCCCCCCCCCCTTCATGATGATGTTAATTATGATGATGGTGATAATGGTGATGATGATGATGATGATGACGGTGATGATGCTGCTGATGATGATTATGATTATGATGATGATGATGATGATGATGATGATGATGATAATGACAGGCCCGTAGCTAGAGGTAGTTTGTTGGGTGCGCAGTCATGCAGACATATAATTATTCTTTACACATCTTTGTACTAATTATTTAATTGTTTTTACTTCAGACCTTGATACACTCAATTAATAATTTCAAATGACAATACAGTAAACCGTATTATATTTGTATTTACCTAATATATATCATTATATTATTGCAATAACACCAGCATAAACAGACGGAACATGGGTTTTACATGGTATAACAGCATTTGGTATTTGTATTGACTTTTTAGTCAAAGGTCAAAGATTTAAACGAACAATACAAAGCTGTACTTCCTGTTCTTTCATTGAAGGATGAAAGGGTGGAGCGTGCTATTCAACTATAAGTAGTTCCTCTCTTACATAATCCCAAACTGCTGAGATTATATAATGTTGATATCACATATCCCACATTACAGCAACAAATATGAACGACACTGTTCAACATTGGAAAATCAACAATTTGAAATGAAGTATTTGTATTACATAACAAATGTAACATAGCATATATATACCGATGATGATGATGATGATGATGATGATGATGATGATAATGATGATGATGACGATGATGACGATGATGATGATGATGATAATGATTGTTATTATTATTATTATTTTTCTCATCATTATTATCATTAGTATTATTATTAATTTATGTTTTAATACTACTAACATAACCATGATAAGTCATACAATTATCAATAATATGATAATGATGATGATGTTGATGCAGGGTTGGTCGGGGAATACCGGTGGCGGGAATTCCCGCTGGTGAACATGAATACCAGGAATTACCGCCTGGGAAATAATATTCCCGTCCGGTAAATATCAGGAAAGCGGGAAATATGAATGTTTGCCCAATATTTCCTTTTATTTGTATTGTCTTTACTTATCTGGTTTTTGTTTTATGTCAACTTCTTATTCGTGTTTTGTGGATATTGCATAAATCCTGCAACATTCTGGTTTGGACCCAGTTTGTCATTAGGCAAAAAAACTGTCTAAATTCCACTTTGTCTAACACTGAACATTTATCGAGTGTTTAATCTTATTTTTAATCTTATTTGTAGACTATAGCTAAATACACATTAGCAAAACTTATGATTAGCCAGAATGAAGATTAGACAAAATGATTCAATCCATATGAATCATGCTGTCATACTAATAATAATAATATATAGCATTTATAGAGCGCCATGTATCAAGTCCAGAAATGTAAGACACGAAAGTTGGTATCGATTAGTATCGTTTCAAACGCCCTCACTCGGTAGAACCGCGTTTAGTCTCCATTATTTCCCATAGACGCGTGTACAAACGCCATAACATTTCACTTGTTAAAGTATGAAAACTACTTTAAATGAAAAAATACATCTTATTATGCCATTCGCCTAATTTATACTTCATCACACAGAGTTCCCACAGAAGTCATGATTTTGGGCGATTTTTTGTCAGTCTCTCCATAGACTCACGTGTTAAAGACACGAGTAGACCTACTTTCGTCCTCAAAATGTACAATCTTGTCGACCTTTAAAAAAGAAATACATCTCCACATTCGACTCTTCAACAAGCTGTGAAATCGGGTAAGATATTTTGTTAACCGTAAATTCGTAAGATTAAAACATTAATCATATTGGCTGTCAACGTCTGATCTGACTGTGTAGTGTGTGAGTGTGACGTGACAGTGTGACTAGAGTGTACGTGAGTCGAGTGTGACTAGTAACGTGTCTAGTCTACCGTTCGTTTAATACGCGGTTTACTCGCAGTGGTAGTAGCTAGGACTAGGCCCTCGTACAGTGAGAGTAGTGTGAAGACCAAGTCCAACTCCAACTCCAAGAGTCATGACAAATAATTGGTCACATGTTGGTTTTTTTTTTGGGGGGGCGGCCTTGCGCTTCCTAAGACCTTACTTATTGTAACTCTGTAAACAGGGTCAGGGCAGTGCAGCGGCTAGTCTAGCCTAGCACTAGGCTAGGCAAGGGCTATGCTAGCCGGCCGTTTCAAACTCGCGCACTGAGAGTGAGAGTGCGACGAAGTTTCAGTTTCAATCAACACTACAAAATACAAGTCTAGACAAGCCAGTCAATGGGCTGGGCCTGGGTTCCCGTAAAGTGATCACATATAGCTAGTACTTTAAAATCTTAAGAATTAGTCCGAGTGATTTAACTCAAGTTTGACAGTTATTATTGGTAGGCCTATTGCAAAATGGTATTATTAATACATTAAATACTACTGTAATTAAAACTATTTTGATAGGCCGTTATTGAGAGTTAAGACCTAGTCAGCAAATCACAAGTGCTGTTATTATACCCTCTGACACTCAAAACACCACAAAGACAATGACTCATTGACTTTATCCACTTATCATAAAAACAAATCGTCGACATTAAAAAGCAGGAATTTGAGTTACACAAGCTACAGGGTGTCTCAAAATGAATGGTACAGTTGGAAATTTGTTTGTTTAAGGTATGAAGGTAATTTGAAAACATGCATATTTGGTGTTATATCAAAGACATATAATCAGGCTTCCTGATTAATTTAATTTCAGCTTATTTGGATGTATCAGTCCTGAGATATGGTGATTTGTTTGCAAACATGTCAAGTCCACTTTGTGCCAATTTACGTGCTGTGCATTAAACGACTAACCAACATGCAATTAGTTTTAGAGCAAAAATGTAGCATGTATTAAGCAATTATTAAATTGGCTAAATATGGTGCTTAGCTGTGTTGTTACCAATGTCTAAATTACATTTAAGTAGATTTCACGCCTTGTGTTCGATCAACAGAGGCTTTACAAAATCTTCAACGAGTCTACTGAAGAAGTGTTTGAGCATGAATGAGTATTATTACAATGCGAGCCTTTGCTACACTTTAAAATCAGCTATCCCTTGAGTAAATTATCTTAATGGTCTCAATATTCGAATGCAAAGCCTAACAAATGTATACAATCAATGAAGGACAACAGTAACAAGGCAAACGCCTTCAGCTGTGCGATACCATTCGGAACTGGCAAAAGTGATAGTAATATGAGGCGATCATAATCTTGAAGCAAGGTAAATTTGGAAGAACTCTATCCAGAAAACTTGATTTTTAGGGAGATTGTACCATGTTTAACCACTGTTAACCCTTCCAGCGTCAGCAGTGACAAATATAATTATACTCTAGCCATAATTACATCATTATAATATCATAAGTTTTAATGAGAAGTCCAAATGTGTGCAACGAATGTCCAACGTCATTTTCAGTGCAAATACGCACATCGGCACAATTGGGGTTTTGTATTTTTGTATACAATCAGATATAATTTGAGATCCGCTGAATGGAAATATGTCATACAAAGAGCATCTAAAAGTACAACTCTTCCTCTGTAATATGGTACCAAATAATTTCTAAAATTATTATATCATCATATTTTAATAATTTTTTTCCTGACTGTACCATTCTTTTTGAGACACCCTGTATGCAAGTTTTTATTTATTTTTTTAATTTTTATTCACAGCCGTTAGACGGAAGGAGCAATCGTGGACATCATCTCAATTGAAGCATCAAAAGGCCGTTTCCATCCCTTTGTGTCTGTACATGCATCGGGTTAGTATATTTGTAAGGCAATACGTACAGTTGATAACCTTGTTTATAATATAGCGATTTTTTTAACGTATTGCATGTTGTCATTTATAAAACGGCTGCGCATGTAAAAGGGGATAGTATAACGTTCACAGTTCAGATCTAGAAACTTTGTTGACAATCATGTGCAAAAAGTGATGAATGGTTCATGCAACGTATATTGTTGTTATCTGATATGTCCACAGGGTATTGTGTGGAAATTTCAAGTCAAATGGACGTTGCATGGCCGAGTAATGAGCAAAAATGCAAACTGCAAAGTGATATTTACTAACTCACTGCACTCACTTTGTACACGGTTTCAAAACTCCAACAGATAGACGGAGTTTTTATTATCTGAACACTTCAATCGTACATATCTTTGTAACGAAAGGGAGATAAACAAAAACGAAACCTGTCCCATAATTTTTGTCAATACGAATACAACGAGGTATGAGGGAACCGCTAGAATTCAAATTGGATTTTTAGGATTTGGACAAAGTCCCTTTAAACAAAATTATTGATAAAGTAAACACATGTGATTATCTCTTAAGTGGCATATCTGCACCCTAATAATCTGGAAAACATTGAAAACACAAAAGGAAAATATGTGAAAATAATTCTTGTTTACATTTTGAGCAAGAGCAAAATCATACTTGCAGATGAGTGGTGATGTTATTATGTGTTAATTTTAACGTACAATTTCCGATAAAAATGTTTTGTTCTATTTGTTTTGTTCTCTATTTTCCGACATAATAGAATTGCACGGGGCTCAGACCAAATAAACTCAAAATCAAGAGATCAGCAAGTTCTAGCTCCAGCGAGAAGGTGATGGTATGTTACCGTGGCTTTGATAATTAGGTACTACTCACATGGACTCATGCTCGCTGACTTGGTAATAGTATACAGTGTGGCACCTCACAAATGAAAAGGACCACTTCCCAAAATATAGTAACAAAATTATTAATTTTAGTCTATACTCTATCAGATGTATACACGAAAAAGACTGTTGGTGCCTGGTATAGTTTTCATAGGAAAACACCCTATCCGATGGACGTAATAATTTAAAAACTTTATTTTGGGTCCCCTCCCGTTTGTTAGGGGCCACCCTGTAAAGTGGTATTTTGTCCGCTCTTGGTGACAAGGGTGGGTAATTGCGTAGACGAAATGTAATAGTTTTCTTGTATTTACGTAATTCCATTCAAACAGATGCTATTTTAATTGTCAATAAAATAATAACATTACTTCTTAACCCTCTAAAAAATGAAGAAAACAAAATCTTTTCAATATACCAAACTTCAAATTCACAACTTGTTAATCCTCATTTTGCATAAACATGTTTGTGGAATTATGTTGACATTAAGAACACGAAAAAGTGTTGGTGATATTATTTATTCTGACTAAATTTATTTAGTTTAATCCATCATTGAACGTTGTGCTTGTACTAATGAAGTTCACAATCCAAGCATAATGAAAGTGATTCAATCAGAGTTTGTATTGTAATAATATGATGATTGTTTTTGTTTAACTTGGTAAACGGATAATCATCCATACGGTACATTCAAATGAAATAAGCATTATTACGAGACTGAAGAAGGTTTTGTATAATTATGTGCATACCCTTTAAATCAATGGTGTGTACTCGTGTGAGGTTTTGTTGTTGAAGGATGTGAAACAATTAAACAAATAATGAAAGCCATAAAGGAGGAAGAGCTCAAATCAAGTCTTCCATGAGTTAATGATTTAATTTTCTCTTTAATCATTAATGTTCACACCTTACTAATGTTTGCGAAACTCAGAAATATGATTCCCTTTTACTTCATTTCATTCATTATTTATTTCGGTAGTTGAAAATGCAGGAAACAAGAAGTTACTTTCTCAAAAGATATTTTGTGCGAAACACAATGAACAACTTAGTACTGTATGTAAGGCGTGAACACAATGGACAACGCCTCTTCCTACAAAACCTGGAGGCCGAGGAATGTGCCATGATGTATAAAGATCCCCATTTTCCATGACCACTGAAGCACATAAAATAGGGTTTTCTGCAAGATGTAGGTAATAAGTTACAGTTTCATACCATGAAAAGTATTATGATTGATCTACTATCTTTCAAATTATCGTTGCAGAAAGTCCCGTTGTAATTAATGTTGGGACATATGGTACATGATCATGCCTATAAAAGGCATACATTAACTTTGTCAAAATTATCCCAAATTACTTCGAGCTTCCACAATTCTCTTTGACCTTGTTTTCTAGTTATGGCCAAATGGAAATGAAATGAGTATATTGATTTTTCAAATGTCGCCCTTAAGTTATATTTAATATTTAAATATTTATGATTGAATTGGAAAGCGTTTCTGAAACGTAGCCAAAATAATTTGCCATCGAATATGGTGATCACTCAATTTTAAAGTTTTCACCAGGTAAACAGTGTTCTTTCCTTTGAATCTATCACACATCAGTAAACCTCTAGCAATAATATTGGCATATGATTGAAGTCTCAAGTATGATTACTTTCGGCAAGCCTTATGAGATTAGGGGGGGGGGGCTTTAATCGGAGCTCAGGGTAATTATATGTTTAGTGATAGTTTGGTTGGCATTTTTAATGGGAGGAATGGGAGGGGAGGAGATCATGGATCGTTACTACCCACTTGTAAAGTGGTATGAATACTCATACATTGTAATAAAACCAGCATGACCAGGTGAGGTGCGAATACCTCGAATTCGAAAAACTAATCACACAACAATAACTTACAAATTTTAGTAATATTTCTTTTTTGCTGAAGAATGTTTTCATCGAAGATTGACTTATCCCCAAAAGATTAGATTGTGATAAATTATTCAAAGATGATGCTAATAATGGATGGTAATTGAATTAAAAATTATATTACAGTGAACATTATTAATGAATTAAAAAGTGAAAGTACGTGTGAATAAGTTATAACGTGTTAAGTTATTGATGGAGATGGTCATGTGATGATTGTGATCGTATGAGGTTGATGATGCCCCCCCTCCCCCCCCACAGGGGGGGGGGGGGGGGGCGGGGGAGGGTCACTCCCAACATGACTGGCTACGCACCTGCGTCCAAAATAAAAATTTAAAAAACGTCGAAAGGGTATAATTTTGTCTTCTTCAAAAGGAGTGATTTTCAGCAATCATTACGAAAACCCACAAAAAGTGTACCTGTTCAGGTGCACACGTTTGTAGCTATACGGCGTCGTCGACGTTTTTCTTAAAAAGAAAGGTTGGTTAATAGCACTCAGAAGAAAAATAAACAAAAAGGGTAATTTTCAGGTGCACAGGTGTTCGAAATTAGGGGCAATGGACATAGGTCCCTTTTTTATGAGAGTGATCCCCCCCCCCCCCCCCCAAAAAAAAAAAAAAAAAAAAAAAAAAAAAAAAAAAAACACACACACACACACGGGGGTGATGGTGGGCGATAATGATAATGATGATGAGTATGGTAGAACAGTTATAGTGATGATGATGATGATGATGACGATGATTGTATCATGAAAATAAGATAAATGCCATTTGAAGTAAGTGCTATTAATTGCATGTACAAATATAATGTAGGCAAATGGGATAATCATACGTCTGCAAAATCCCGATATCGGGAAAGTTAGCATACCGTGTTATATGTGACATTATTTGAGAAATATGATGTTATCTTCATACACAAGAGGGTGGTAAGAGAATATGGCATATTCAAATAACAAGGCAATACATCAGCGCAGTTATTCCGTTTAATTTACCAAACAGAAAACAAACATTAAAAACAAGTAAATGCCAAATCGTGTTTTTGTTTTACACCCTATATATAGCGAAAGTCGGGAAACGGCAAAAAATGTAAATGTTCAGCCCTGAAATACTGTTATATAAAACCGACGAAAAAACATCTTCAGTCTGTTGACAATATCTTCAACAAAAATAAGAACATACTGTACACTATTTTCTTTTTCTTTGCAGTCGGGCACCCTAAACTAAAGTAATGTTTAATATATTTATATATAAACGAATGTAATTTATATGCATTATAAAGATATGACCGAATACAAAAAAAAACAGACTGCATGTGTTCGGTTTTTTGAGTTCGTTTTCTCAATGTTATGATATTTTAGATATTTGTATAAATAATAATAGTACTTCAGATCTCAACGTAACCTTTTTTACTTTTCCCGACGATGTTTTAAACGTTTAGTAAATGTTTTGACTCGACACAGTGCCTCAATATGATAAAACGTCTACATAATTTGTCATTAAAAAAAACATGACGGGGGGAAGTGTGGTGGTTGTGGTGCAGGGGGGTGGGGGTGTGGGTTGAACATACATGGAGACATGTAATCGTTATTTTGTTCTGAACTTATACATGAATATAAATAAGGGTGTTGCGTACTCAATGTCACGTTCAATCATTTCGAAATAAAACATCAAGGTTTAACCGATATATTTCAATTGATGTTCGCATAAGATATAAACATCAATAAAGAAGATACATTGTATATCAGACGGCAGACCCCAGAAACAGACGTGTTTCACTTGATCAAAGTATACTCAGTTGATAAATTATATTCAGTAAGTGAATTAATGATTTCTTTGTTACGTCATAGCATAGTAACGGATGCGCGCACTAGTCTTCATTTCCATGGAGTGAGTGCGCGTTATGCAATGACGTGAAAAGAAAGCGCGGGAAACTAAAGCGATACCAGTACTACCCCACCTACGCTTGCAATCGGTTGATATCGTCTCTAATTTCTGGGTATGTAGGTGCCCTATTCAGAGGCGCATTATTACCCTTAGTCAACAGGTACAGTTCAAACCCACACAATTATATTGTGCACCATCTCAGGGGAGCATACAAGCTCAAACTGTCCAACGTGTGCTGGAGGCTAATAAACACCCGACCATATCATAAATGATGTTGGTACTTAGAGCAAATATTATTAAACAAAAGACAAAAAAACAGCTGCTACAATAATGAACATTAAATCTATGTGCCAATTTGTCTAACATATCTGTAGGTCATTGTATGTCCAATTAGCCTTTTGCTCTTATTGAACCCGCTAAAAAAAGCGGGAATTACCGGTATTTCCCGGTAATTCCCGCCCTCTAGGAAATAAGCAATTGACCGGGCCCCAAATATGCCAGCCCTGTGATACTGACTATTGTCATAATCATTATTATAAATCATATAGTTATTATCATAGCAAACTTCCAAGTATAAAGAACCTTTTCAATGAATACGTTTCTTCATTTCACATAACAAGTAAGAATCTATCTTGGCTTGCGGTATCGTATTTCATAACATATGGATAACATTAAAAACCGATGGTGATAATGATGATGATGATGATGATGATGATGATGACGATGAAGATGATGATGACGATGATGATGATAATGATTATGATGAAGATGATAATGACAGGCCCGTAGCAAGGGATGGTTCATTGGGTGCGTAGTCATGCAGAGTTACATATAATTATTCTTTACACATCTTTTTGATAGTTATTTTATAGTTTTTACTTTAGAACTTGATACGAAATGAATAATTTCAAATGACAATACAGTAAACCGTATTATATTTGCTATTGCAATAACACCAGCATAAACAGACGGAACTTGGGTTTTACATGGTATTTGCATGATGATGGGTGACGATGATGATGCTGATAATGATGATGATGACGCCTATTATATTAATATGATTATTATCACAGCAAACTTTCCGATGATATGGGCATGAGGTAACTTTCCGATGACTGAATGCTCTTCACAATTCACGAAACAAGTAACGATTTTATTTCGCTTTCGGGTTTCATATTAAACAGAATAAGGATGTAAGAAAGGATCGCTGCCCCCCCCCCCCCCCCCCCCTCCGCCCTCCATGATTATGGCAACGACGACATCGACGATTATTATTGTTAGTATGTGATTATGATAATGGTCATCATCATCATCATAATTCTAATCATAATTTGCATCATGTTGGGGGAGGGGGGGGGGGGGGGGGGGGTCATTCTAACTTTTTGAATTATTATTTCATTAAACAATAGCCCAATAGCCAATTTAATGTTAGCCTTATTTCATAAAATACAATAATAATTGCCATACATGTACGAACGTACTAATAGCCTTTTGTAAAGCGCCAATTGCAAAGAGCCTCTAAGGGCTTTAATCATTATTTAATTATTATTGCCCATGGTCATCAGGTACATTTAAAACCCACAGAATAATATTGCAAACTTTTTTCTCAACTCTCCAGGGAGCATACTAGCCGAGCTGCAAGTGATGGTGGTGCTAAGGCTAATTAACGCACGACCATGGTACCCAGTTATACACCTGGGGAGAAAGCAGCAACTGTGGATAAATTGTCTTGCTGAAGGACAAAGGCAGTGATAATGATGATGATGATGATGCTGATGATGACGATGATGATGATGATGATGATGATGATGATGATGATGATGATAACGAAAGGACCGTAGCCAGGAGTGTTGCGATGGGTCTTGTTGATGATTTGTATTACTATTTTCATTAGTATTATTATAAGCATCATTATAATTATTAAGTGGCTGCCACTCCACCCCCCCCCCCCCCCTCCCCCATGATGTTGGTGATGACGATGATGATGATGATGATGAAGATGATGATGATGATGATGATGATGATTATGATGATGATGATGACGATGATGATGATGATGATGATGATAATGATGATGATGAGGAGGAGGAGGAGGAGGAGGAGGACGAGGAGGATGATGCTGTTTATGATGACATACCCATAGCATTAATTATGATCATTATCTTATCAGTCTTACCAATACTACGGGAATAATGTATCTTATTAGATGAATAGGGTCCTATAATTTACAGATTAAGTAACGATATTACTAAGCTTACGGGCTGGTGCGTTAGGTATGTAATCATGCAGAGTTACATATAATTATTATTGTTTAGACCTTCTGTTTACTTATTATTATTTTTGTTTAATTTCAGACGTTGATAAACTCGCCGAATATTACAAATGACAAAACGGCAAACTGTGTTATATTTGAATCTAGCGAATATGTTTTAAATTATATTATCGCATTAATACAAGCATGACAAATTGGAACTTGGAACTCGGGCTTTAAATAATTAAACTTATACTTCAATGCATATGCCGTATTTACTAAATTTTCTAAGGAAACTACATGGTCAATCTTTTGGGGATATTATTGATTTTTTAGTCAAAGGTTTACACGAACAATATAAAGCTGTGCTTCCTGTTCTTTCATTGAGTATGGAAGGGGGCGCCTCCTTTCACTACATGTGCATTGAAGGATGAAAGGGGGGAGTGTGCTATTCAACTTCAAGTACATGTAGTATCACTCTTACATAATCCAAAACAGCTGGGATCATATAATGTTAAAATGAAAAAGTATACATATTCATTATGATATCACATATCCCACATTACAGCAAAAATATGAACGACACAGTTCAACATTGGAAGATCAACAATTTGAAATGAAGTATGTAACATAGCATATATATCGATGATGATGATGATGATGATCATGATGATCATGATCATG
The DNA here is from genome assembly GCA_037951105.1 of Echinarachnius parma. Taxonomy (NCBI): domain Eukaryota; kingdom Metazoa; phylum Echinodermata; class Echinoidea; order Clypeasteroida; family Echinarachniidae; genus Echinarachnius; species Echinarachnius parma. The sequence continues at coordinate 32,559 of JBAMJV010000595.1, read as the reverse complement.
ATCATGACGGTGATGATAATGATGATGATGGCGATGATGATGATGATGATCATGATTATGATTGTTATTATTATTATTATTTTCTCATCATTATTATCATTAGTATTATTATTAATTTATGTTTTAATACTACTAACATAACCATAATAAGTCTTACAATTATTAATAATATGATGATGATGATGTTTATGCAGGGTTGGCCGGGGAAATACCGGTGGCGGGAATTCCCGCTGGTGAATACCGGGAATTGCCGCCTGGAAATAAGTTTCCGTCCGGTAAATAATGAGGAAAGCGGGAAATATGAATGTTTGCCCAATATTTACTTTTATTTGTATTGTCTTTACTTATCTGGTTATTGTTTCACTTCAACTTATGGTTGCATAAATCCTGCAACATTCTTGTTTGGACCCAGTTTGTCATTAGGCATAAGGACAAAGAACTTTGTCTATAAACTGTCTAAATTCCACTTTGTCTAACACCCTCCTGTTTATTTAATGAGTTGTTAATCTTATTTCTAATCTTATTTGTAGACTATAGCTAAATACACATTAGCAAAACTTATGATTAGACAGAATGAAGATTAGACAAAATGATTCAATCCATATGAATCATGCTGTCATACTAATAATAATAATATATAGCATTTATAGAGCGCCATGTATCTATGTGCCCTATTCAGAGGCGCATTATTACCCTTAGTCAACAGGTTAAGTGAAAACCGACACAATTATATTGTGCACCATCTCAACTCCCAGCGGAGCATACAAGCTCAAACTGCCCAACGGGTGCTGGAGGCTAATAAACACCGGACCAAATCATAAATGATGTTGGTACTTAGACCAAATATGATTAAACAATAGACAAAAAAGCAGCTGCTACAATTGTCTAACATATTTGTAGTTCATTCCATGTCCAATTAGTCTTTTGCTCTTATTTTAACTATATGGAAGCCGGGAGGGTTGTTTACAAAGTCGATGTGGATTTCAGTAACTATAACAGAACAGGTTATGTATTTCCAAAGAGTTTTACGCTAAAAAATGAGGTTCCACATACTATAGTCAAAATAATCATAGACTAACCCTAGTTTGTATTAGGTGAACTGAGACAAAAATGATACATAGATAAACAAAATAAAATATAATTCATACATGATCTTACTGCCATATGTTTTTGGTGTAGACAACAACAGATGGAAATGGTATTCTGACGAACTGGCAATTAGACAAAACAAAACTCCAAAATTAGCTAAATAAACATTTTGTTGGGGGCGGGGGAGGGGGGGGGGGGGTCATCCGATGTGATGAAACATCTGCAATGTCATTTATTGATTAATATTCAAAGAAACAATGTGAAATAATGGAAAAGGAAGGGAATATGAAATGTGATTAGCAATCAAGATCTAGACAATTTAAATTATTTAAAAAGTCTTAGTCACTCGACCATAATCAGTGGCGTAGTGTGGTCGGACTGATTGGGGGGGTGGGGGAGGGGGGCACGCAAAACGTTTTTTTGTGGGGAAGCACACCTTATTTATTTCTTTATTTTCTCCCCCCAACCCCCCGTCGCTATACGCCACTGACCATAACAATAAGGTAAAACTATTTTGTTTGATGGTATTCCCACATGTGGACGCATATATTTTCCTAGTATTTCCTGCTGAAAAGGCAGGAATTCCAGGTTTTCTCCAGTATTTTCCAACCATCCGGGAAATATGGCTACCCTTGTTTGTATACTGTCTTGCAAGTCGATCCTTTGCACATCAATATAACGCTCATTTGCCCAATAACTTTTCTTGTTTATATTTTATAAATAATTAAGCATTTTGCTGATTCACCCAGTGGCGTAGCTACCGGGGGGGGGGGGGGGGGCACGGGGGGCCTGTGCTACCCCAATATTTTTGAAAAAACAATAGAAAAAATAAGGGGCCATTTTTTTTTAAAACAAAGAAATACATAAGGTGTGCCCCCCAATATTCTGCGTGCCCCCCCCCCCCCCCCCGCCCTCCCAAATCAGTCCGACCACGATACGCCACTGGATTCACCTAACATAAAATGCATACATCTTTATGGGACATGTACAAATTTAGTATTGGATCGTAACCTTGAGTCATTTTTCCTGCTATTTGCCGGCTATTCCCGCTAAAAAAAGCGGGAATTACCGGTATTTCCCGATATTTCCCGCCCTCTGTGAAATAAGCAATTGACCGGGCCCCAAGTATGCCAGCCCTGTGATACTGACTATTATCATAATCATTATTATCAATCATATATTAATTATCATAGCAAAACTTCCCAGATGATTTGGGTATAAAGAATGTTGTCGATGAATACGTTTCTTCATTTCACGTCACAAGTAAGAATCGTTCTTGGCTTGCGGCTATCGATTTTTTTTTTTAAATATTGCTAACATTAAAGACCGATGCCACCCCCCCCCCCCCCTTCATGATGATGTTAATGATGATGATGATGGTGATAATGATGATGATGATGATAACGATGACGATGATGACGATGACGATGATGACGATGACGATGACGATGATGATGATGATGATAATGACGATGATGATGATGATGATGATGATGATGATAATGACGATGATGATGATGATTGATGATGATGATGATGACGATGATGACAGGCCCGTAGCCAAGGATGCATAGTCCATGCAGAGTTACATGTAATTATTTTTGTTCACACATGTTTAAACTTATTATTCATTGTTCATTTCAGACAGATGATAAACTCAACCGAATATTACAAATGAAAAAACAGCAATCCGTATTATTTTTGTATTTATCGAATATATTTTTTAATTATATTATCGCATTAAAACAAGCATAACAAAGTTCTTTGAACACGGGCTTTAAATAGTAAGACTTATACTCCGATGTATGCGTATTCACCATGTTTTCTAAGGAAACTACATTGTAAATCTCAGGGGGATATTATTGATTTTCAGTCAAAGGTCGAAGGTCTACACAAACGACACAAAGACGAACTTCCTGTTCTTTCATGGAGTATGAAAGGGGGTGCCTCCTTCACTACGTGTGCATTGAAGGATGATAGGGTGGAGCATGCTATTATTAGTTTAATCGCTCCTACATTTCACAAAACAAGTACTGATTTAACTTAGCTTGCAACTATCGTATTTTATTAAATAAGGACAAAAGTAAAGATGACTCCCCCCGCCCCCCGCACATGATGGTGTGTATTCTGTGTGTGTCTATGTATAGTTGTATACATGCAGTGTGTAGTATGAGTGTGTATCTATACATAAAATTCCAGAGGTCAACTCCTAACACTGCAAGAGTTCAAGTTCGGTGTTTAGGCTGGTGTTGGTGTTTATTAAACACTAACACCAGCATTAAACACCGAACTTGAAATCACTCATTGTGTACTGTAATATTGGCAACATGCTATGCCTCACAAGATGCAATACATCACATCCCCCTTTTCATCATAAAGAAATAATGTCCCGAAATATTCAAAGTCCCAAAAATATCACAATATCTTAAAGTCCAAAAGTTCTCGAAATGTTTAAGTCTAAAAGTTCTCGCCGCTATTCTTAATTGTTTTTCTGTTCTCAAAACTTTATCAATAAGAAAGCTTATCTGGCTTCCTAACGTGGCGTCCACTGCGAGTAGTATGTGGACTCTTCACCACAGGAGGGGTATTTGGACTCGGTGATGGGTGATGGAATTTGACATCACGGGATGGATTCGGCACATCCACAGACGGACCGGGTGTGTCCTTGGATCGTGGTTCGTTGTCAAAGTGGATTCGCCTAGGTTCGACATCGTCGAGGTGACGTCGATTTCTGCGCAAGACACCTCCATTTGGCGTCTCAACGAGGTAAGACCGTGGTTCCCGACACTGCTCACGAACGGTAGCTGGGAACCAGTGTCCTGTCTTGTGGTCCTGGACTCTGACGAGTTGACCTGGTGTGAGAGGTTGCAGATCATGAGCAGTCTTGTCATGATGGAACTTCTGCGTCTCTTGTCTCCGCTGCATACGATGGTAGACTTCATCGCGAGCCGGAGCACGATTGCGGATCCTTGTTAGAAGGTTGTCCTTCATCTTCCTGTCGTATAGAAGCTCTGCCGGGCTAGGAATCTGAGTGTCAATGGGGGTGGCACGGACGCAAAGAAGTGCCATGTTGGGATCAATGTTACTCGCTTTGGCTTTCTTGAGCACGTTCTTCACCGTCTGGATGCTACGCTCGATGAAGCCATTGGACTGCGGGTAGTGCGGTGAAGACGTGACATGGCAGAATCCCCACTGTGTACTGAAGTCCTTGTACACTGCTGAGTCGTACTGTCTGCCATTGTCACTGATGACGCGATCTGGGACTCCCTGCTCGGCGAATATCTGCTTAGTCGCGTTGACTACAGCTGCGCTCGTGCATTCTCTCGGCAACTTACGAATGAAGGGGAATTTGGAGTAGTAGTCGCAGATGATCAGGAAGTTGTCTCCTTCAAAATAGAAGATATCGGTACCAACCACTTGCCAAGGTCGGCTGGGAACCTCGTGTTGCAATAGGCTCTCAGAGGGATTGGAGGGCCTGTAAGTCCTGCAAACTGAACAGTTGGCTGCCGTCGCCTCGATGTCTTGGTTGATGGAAGGCCAGTAGACTGCGCCTTTGGCCCGTAGTCGCATCTTCTCTGTGCCCTGGTGGCCTTCATGTAATTTGGAAATGATGTAGGATCGCATACGTCCGGGAATAACGATGCGTTCTCCCTTCAAGATCAGGCCATCCTCTACTGACAAATCATCTCTAAATGGCCAGAACGACTGTACCAGTTTTGGAACATCACGTCTCTGTTCCGGCCAGCCATGGACGATCACGTCGCGCAGGGTAGCAAGATCCGGATCATTCGAAGTCTCCTGTCGCAGCTGGCAGAGTTGTTCAGGTGAGAATTGGACGAAGTGTATCATGAGATCGAGTTCAATGTGGTCGTTGTCCTTGACAGGCGAGCGTGACAGGCAGTCTGCCACTTGGACATCCTTTCCTGGGCAGTACTTGATTCTCATGTCGTATGGCTGCAAACGCATTATCATCCTTTGGAGGCGAGGGGGTGCAGCTGTGAGAGACTTGCGGAGAATCATTTCCAAAGGCTTGTGGTCTGAGTGGACCGTGAACTGCCTGCCGTATACGTACGTGCGGAATCTTTCACATCCGAAGACCACCGCGAGAAGCTCCCGTTCGATATTTGCATACCGCTTCTCTGTATCACTGAGCGATTTTGATGCGTATGCGATTGGCTTGTTGTCTTGCATCAGGGTGGTACCCAACCCATGCATCGATGCATCAACTTGGATCAATGTTTTTTTCGTGCTGTCGAAGTATGCGAGTGTTGCGTCCTTGCAAATTCGGTCGCGTAGATCGTCAAAAGCACGCTGATGTGACTGTGTCCACACAAAGACTGCCTCTTCTTTAAGTAGCTCTCTGAGGCTGGCAGTCTGGGATGACAAGTTGGGGATGAAGGAGCTGAGAAAAGTCACCATCCCCATGAACTCGCGAAGCTGAGTCTTGTTCTCTGGTGGTGCCATCGACTTGATTGAGTCCACCTTCTTGGGATCTGGGTGGACCCCTTGTGCGTCATATACTTGACCAAAGAATTCAATCCTTGGAGCCTTGATCAAGCATTTCTGGCTGTTGAACTGCAGACCACGCTCACTTGCGACGCGCATCAGGCCATGGAGGTTCCTGGCATGTTCCGCTTCAGTTGCTCCAAAGACAATGATGTCATCGGCGATTCCTATAACGCCACTGTAGCCTTCCAGAATCTGGTCCATTCTCTGCTGGAAGAAGTCCTGTGACACAGATAATCCAAAAGGCATCCGGGTGTACCTGTATCGACCAAACGGGCTGTTAAAGGTCGTCAAGAATGAGCTCTCCTGGTCCAACTTGATAGACCAATATCCGCGCTTGGCGTCGAGCTTGCTGAAGTACCGAGATCCTGCTAGCTTGTGAGTGATCTCTTCTGTCGTGATTGTGCGATAGTGGCAACGCTGTATAGCTTGATTCAGTTCTTTTGGGTCCAGGCAGACTCTCAGGCTTCCGTTTCCCTTGCGGGCAATAACCATACTGTTGACCCACTGTGTCGGTTCCGTAACACTTGCGATCACTCCTTGTGCTTCCATACTGTCCAGTTCCCGCTTGAGTTCATCACGGATATGGATTGGACAGCGGCGTGGAGCATGAATCACAGGCTGAATGTCTGACTTGAGAGTGATGTGGCATTCACCTTCAAACTCTCCGATATGATCAAAAATGCCTGGGGTATTGTCGGATCAGTTCCTCCGTTGAATTCAGATCTGACGAAGTAGTGCGCTTGATGTTGCTGATGTTCGTGTGCATTGTTACCAGCTTCAGTTGCACTGATGTTTTCAGTCCTATGATAGCAGGTCCCTCGGATTCAACTACGTAGAACACATTCGTGGACCATGGAGAATTGTAGTACTTGCAGGGGAGCACTATCGACCCGTAATGCTTGATCTGCGTTCCGTTGTATGCCGTCAGCTTGGCATTAGTGTTGCGTACGAAACTCGGCTCAGGAAACCCATCGGCTGTGAGATGATTTGGATACATCCCGCGAAACATGCGTACGGGCAAAGTGTTCCCTTCGGCACCTGTATCAACCTTTGACCGGATTCGGGCTGTCCTCTGCCCTTCAAACTTGATTTCAACATACGTCATTGCAGAATCAGATCTGTCATCTTTGTCCACGGCACTTATGTTTGAAACAACAATCTCTTCAAAACTCAGAGCATCGAATACCTCCTCAAGTTGGGCAGTATGCGTGGTGTCGTCAATGGTATCCACTCTCTGGTGCTGCTGATGTCTATATGAGTTTTGTCGCTGACGTGGAGGGTCACGACGGGTAGGACGATTGGCTGGTTGCTTTGAAACAGACCGCGACCGACAGAACTTCTGCCAATGATTTTGCTTGCCACATTTCTTGCACGCTGTACCAAACGCTGGACAAATGTGACGTGGCTGTCGAGGATGATTTCGTCCACAGCTCTGACATGCACTTTGCTGAGGACGGGTTGCTATTGCATCAACCGCTTTGTTGTCTGGTTGCATGCGGGCTAGCTGTGCCATATGAGTTTGTGATGCTTCGAAAGTTCTCGCAATTTCCAGTGCATTTTCCAGTGTCAGGGATTTGTCTTTACCCAACAAGTCCTTCTGTATGTCAGTGTACCTTGTACCAGCGATGAACTGCTCAATAACACGCTCTTGGAACTCCATGTCATCACGGAAATCACAGGTGTATGCGTGCAGCTTCAGGCGCGACATGAAATCATTCGCAGTTTCTCTCTCCTGCTGAACAAATTTCTGTAGATACAGTCTGGCCACTCGGAAGTTGGTTTTTGGCTGAAGTTGGCTCTCAAACTTGCTCCATACCACTGCAGGATCCTTCTTATTTTCCTCAGAAAGGCCCCATGAGTTGTAGAGCTTGAGTCCAGTTGCCCCAGCAAACAACAAAACGTGGTCAACTTGCTTGGTTTCAACAACATTCTTCACAGAGAAATAAAGTTCACATTGTTGATGAAAAATCTTGATAGCACTCACCCTATCTGGGTCATTCCAGTCCATACGAGGTGTAATTGACTCAGTCATTGTTCACTCTCAGTTCACTCTCAAGGCAAAACGATTGTAGCATATAGTAATGTGTACTTACACAAAAATGCACACATGGAACTGTATGATGCACTGCAGAAGAATCCTATGAACTGGCACAGGTGCAAAGCAATACAAGTCCTCAAATTTCACAATGCCTTGGGGTGTGGCTAGGTTCAGTGCTGCCACCATGTAATGAGTTGACTCGTACTCATCAATAAACAGTCAGTTCAGCCATATCAGTTCAGCTTCCAAGTTATCTTTATTAGAGTACTGCTGTATTCAGTTTACTGTACTGGCGTGTATTCTGTGTGTGTCTATGTATAGTTGTATACATGCAGTGTGTAGTATGAGTGTGTATCTATACATACATTGTGTACTGTAATATTGGCAACATGCTATGCCTCACAAGATGCAATACATCACAAAGGTATTAAGAGTTTTGCTTTCTTTAAATTCAGCTGGTAAAGAGTTCCATAATATTGGTCTAGTATAAACGATATTCATTCTAGAAAATGTTGAACGGCCATAGACCTTGTATTATGAGTTAACATCAATATTTTGACTAAAAAGTGCATTAAAATTAACAGGTAGCATTTTATTATGGTATGAGTACATGAAGATACCCAAGTTATATTTATACAATTCAAAAAAGGGGTATTTTACATTTCAAAAACAGAGGCCTAGTATGTGCTAAAATGAAGATTGTGTAATGATTTTAATAACTCTTTTTTTGTAATGTATATATTCTATCTAACAAATATTTATTGCATGAACCCCAATTTATATTACAATAATTCAAATATCGGAGTATCAATGAATTATACAACAATATTAATACATGTTCTGGGAGAGAATCCTTCATTCTATTCATAATACCAATATTTCTAGAGATAGTACACATAATATTATTAACATGATTCTTTCATTTCAAATCTTTATTAATAGTGACACCAAGAAATTTAATTGAATTTACTCTTTCTATTTCATTATCATTAATTTTTATATTAATCACAGAATTTTAATTTCTACCAAAAATCATAAAATTTGTTTTCTGAGTATTTAAGGCAAGTTTATTGCTTAAAAAACAATTATGAACCTTTTTAAAATCTTAATTCGTTACATTTTCCAAAGACTTATGTTTACAAAAAGCACTAGTATCATCAGCAAACATTATGAACTGCAATAAATTAGAAGAAAAAATTAGAAGAACATTAGAAGAACATTTACATAAAGATCATTTACATAAATTAAAAATAAAACAGGACCCAAAATCGAACCGTGTGGTACACCACAGGTAATTGGTAATATTTCAGATTGTTCAGAATTAAAAACAGTATATTGATATCTTTCAGTCATATAACTTTTAAATAACATGAGAGGCAAGCCTCGAATACCATAATAATATAATTTCTTAAAAAGTATTTCATGATCTATGCTATCAAAAGCTTTTCGTAAATCTAAGAACAAACCAATCATAATTTCCTTGTGTTTAATTGCTTCATTTAGATTTATCAAAAAGTCAGTTACTGCATGAACGGTAGAGTAATTTTCCCTAAACCCAAATTGTATATCATAAAAAACTTGATTTCTTTTTAAAAACGCTAATAATCTATTATTTATACATTTCTCTAAAACTTTACTGAAGCATGTAAGTAATGATATCGGTCGATAATTCTTTAAACTGTCTTTTGATCCACTTTTAAATATGGGTATTACTTTTGATAGTTTACCTTGAGTAGGAAAAATTCCCTTTTCAAAACAAAGATTAACAATTTTACACAAAGGCTCAAATAAAATATGAATACTCTTCTTAATTACATCATTATCAAATGAATCATGTCCTGGTGCTTTGCCATTTTAAAATGATAAAACAATATCAATTATTTCCTGAAATGTAATTGGTGTTATAAATAATGAGTAAGGAAACCATTCATTTAAATAACATGAGAAGAGTGGAGTATTACTATTCATATTCTGGGCAAGGTTTTGGCCGACCTCAACTAAACAAATTTGTTAAATCCATCTGCAATTTCCTTGCTATCATTTAATATCTTATCACAATCTATAAATGTTTGCTCCTTATCAATTGAACATTTTTTCTTTCCATTCAGAATATTATTTATTGTCTTCCATGTTGCTTTCATGTTCCCCTTAAAGGTATAACATTTCTGTGCAAAATAATTCCTTTTAGCTTTTTTAATAACTTTTACATATTTATTTTTAAATGATTTATATATTCTTTTGCGATAATCAGAGGGATGTTTAAACATTTTCTATACAAACAATTTGTTTTACTTTACATTTTCTTTAAAGGGTACCACCACCCCAAAATAATATTCTTATAAATGAAAGGTATCATCTTTAGTATTACATTCCATCAACAAGTTCACAAAAATATATTTCAAGAACAAAAATATATAATTTGTAAGCGCATCACCATTTTAAAGCATGCGTTAATGGGTCTGATTGTACGAGACTACTTTGTCCAGAGTGAACGAATCGCCCGGGATTCTATTGTCTCCAAACGTACGCGTGAATAGCACTGGCGCACTTGGCGCACTGGCGCACTTGGCGCACTGGCGCACTTGGCGCACTGGCGCACTTGGCGCACTGGCGCACGGAACCAGGAAATAGTAGTGGTTCCGTAAGTGGTGGAAATTAATTGCTTTCTTTATGAATTACACAACCCTTTGCAAAATGTTGGGTATCTATTTGATATCACAAAACGGTACCAAAACATATACTTATGTGTTGTTATTTGCCTGGTGGTCCCCTTTAAGTCAGATGTAAACTACTTTTCATTACTTTGCTTAATTATACATTCTTCAACAGGAAAGCAAGATTCATAAAGTAATGAAACCTTCTTAATAAAATAATCATAAATCACATTTGGATCAGACATGGAGCTAATATGATAATTAAAATTCAATTCAGATAATTTACAAATAAATGTATTTACGTTCTGATAATAACACACTTTTTTACTTTATACCATGATTATTACATTACATGTACATTGTACACGTTCCTTTGGTATAAAATGTGTGTTACAGTAACTGATCTAGTGGGGATGATAGCATCGATTTGCAATTCTTTCAATATTTTATTTTTATTTTACTTGCATAATTTTGGGGTTGTTCAGTTTCATAACAAACAAGGTCAAAATGATTGGCCTTGAGCAAAGAGAGAAAAAAAGTACATAATGGATGGATTAGAAACATGATTATTCTACAGCTAAATGTTTTGTTTGAATATCGCTTTCATGTGGGACCTTATTTTGGAAGTCGATATAAAAAAGCAAAATCTACACTGACACTCGTCTTGTGTTTGAAATATGAGCTACTTGAATTTTTCGTAACCTACATTTTTCAATCTTTCTCCTTGCCATCTTCAGCTAAAATTTACAGGGTGTCTCAATGAAAACTAGACACTGACTTTACAAATACAGCTCATGTACACACTTAATAGTGTGCATCGCATCGCAGGATATCAAGTTCAACGTTTGTTTCTGGTTGGAAATGATTTTCATGGATCTGTCGTCAGCCTACGTAAGCTGACAGGGTGTGTCAACCAAATTTAAACACTGTATTTATGGATAAGCTCTTAAAGTGTTTATCACATCACAGGGTATCATATGGGTAGAACTATATCCCAAAATGCAGATTTACGCTTTCTCCATGTTCAACATGAACAACGTTGATATGTGGTCATCCACCACACCCTTTTGTTCAAACCTTCACAGAGGGGAAGCTATATAAAAAGCGATTTTTAGATTTATACTCTCTCCATTTTAACTTCAAATATGCGTGTCTGCTGTCTTATGTGCCTACTTCATTTGTATTGCACGATATCTGTGTTTTATAATTTGTTTGTAAAGATGTGTGATAAACATGCTCCAAAAATTGTGCACAATAGTTAAAAGAAAAGACAAACTCCGAAAAAGCCATGGATATCTCAAGCAGTTAAAAGAAACATAGCTTGTATAATAAATATAAAGCATCCAATTTTAATGTAGAATATGAATACGAGTATAAAAAATATGAAAATATATTAAAATCTGTATTGAATAATGCTAAATGAATATATTATGCGATTAATTTTAATTATTGTACCATTGACTACATGTTTAATTTGTCATTGGAAAAGGGGACTTTTCCTGATTGTCTTAAGGTAGCAATGGTGACACCTATTTATGCAAAGAGGGCAAAGACTGATCCAGCTTGTCAATTTTTTTCGCAGCCAAGATCATTCATAAAGATGGTAAATCGTTTCAATTCCCTACCCTTCTGCATTGTGGGGAGATACAAACAAACTACACCTCGGCATTCATAATATTTTATGCTAGTGTGTCCGAGGTTAATATTTACAAGCTTTTAAGCAAATGGAGTGAATGGACCAACAAATAAAGGGATCTAGTAACTTTGTTGACATGTGCAAAAAGTGATGAATGGTTAATGCAATGTATATTGTTGTTATCTCATATGTCCACAGGGTATTATGTACAAATTTCAAGTCAAATGGACATTACATGGCCAGGTAATGAGCGAAAATGCAAAGTGATAGTCACTAACTCACTGCACTCACTTTGTACACGGTAAGAACAACTCTGGGGGAGTTTTTCTTATCTGAATACTTCGATCGTACATATCTTTGTAACGAAAGGGAAATTTGAAAAACCGAAACCTGTCCCATGGTTTTATTGGTAATACGAATACAACAAGGTATGAGGGAACCGCTAGAATTGAAATTTCATTTTGAGGATTTGGACAATGTTACTAAGTCCCTTTAAGAAGCCTAACAGCGAAGGTTTGAGCAAATTAAATGCGGATAATTAAATCAAGGATGATGATTTTCCAACATTTTTATACAAATCTTGTATGCTGCCGTCTTATTTGGCACCTTGCTCAATATGTGATGTCATATAAGAAAGATTTCATTGGAAATAAAAGTCAGTGTAATGGGGCGTTCCCACTGTCGTGCGATTAGTTACGATCGCCACGATTGGCCATTCGTATCTGATCGTGAAGTAATCGTGGTGATCGTATCAGATATTATCAGATCGTAAGGTCAGTCGTGGCAATCGTGTTGATCGTAGGAAATTTTTGGAACGGTTCAAAAAAATTCTACGATCAACACGATTAATTATCAATCGTAATAATCGCATCGGATCGTATTGGATCGTATTGGATCGTATTGGATCGTAACAAAGCGCATCTAATCGTGCTTCCAAATCGTGGTGATCGGGATCAACCTTGGACACCACGCTATGTTAAGATGTGATGCGATCTCCCACGATCTGTTACGATCTATGGCGCTCTGTCGGGTACCATTGTTCACGACCTAACATGAATGACTCACGAGCAGATACGAGTTGATACAGGTAGATACGAGTAAATACGAGTAGATACGAGTAAATGCGAGTAGATACGATTAATCACGCTTTCCACGTACGTTCACGATCTGTTATGAGATTTCGCGCCCATATATACCGGACAAGAATGAATGCGAGCACATTGTCACTGTCAACTTGCATCTGCTTAATTTTGAATCCTTTGAGAGATGCCACCCAAGGGTAAAAGACGCAAGAAGGGAAAGGGCCAGACTATCACACCCCCTGAGCCTGACCCAGTCCAGCCAGAGGCAGCACCAGAGGAGGATGAGGAGACCACCCCACCCAGAAAGCAAAGAGAAAGAAAAAACAGTACCTGACTTCACTGACTGAAAAGCAAAAAGTGGAGATCATCGAGTTCCTCATAAAAATGAGGTTCTCTACAGCAAACTCCTTGCCGGTTTCAAAGATGTCACCCAGAAGGGGGATCTCTGGGCTGCCACGATATACACTACTGTGGCGCAACTTAAAACATGGTACACAAGCCTGAGGACCATGATAGGCCGGCTGAAGAAACGCGCCAAGAAGAGTGGGTTAAGAGGAGATGTCATTACTGACATAAACAGCACCGAGAAGTGGGTGTAGGATAAGTTTTCCTTTTTGATCCCTTACACTGAGACGGTGGATGCCAGAAATGTGGCCTCCTTTGCAGCAGCAGCAACAAGTGCCGCATGGCGTCATGAGGTATAGTTCCTGAGTGCGAAGGCGTCATCCCCCAGGATGGAGAAGGGCATGTCTTGGTGGTCATCAGGGCATGCAGTCAGAGGGCAGGGTGGGGGAGTCCTAGGGGCTTCCTCTTCCAGGCTCAGAGTCACCAAATATATGAGAATCCGACATGTGTCATTTTCCACCAAACTCGATCCACACAAACTTGCAATCTGCATCCACCATCGCTAGGATTGGTATCAGAAAAGGCCTTTGTAATTGTAGTACAGACTGCCAGTGTGGTGTGGCTTCTTGATAGCAATGTGTTTGCCATCCAGGGCTCCAATGGCGAGGGGGATGTTCCATCTCTGCTCTTAGCTACGGCTGTCCAGGCTTCGGGGGCCACAGGTAGGCTAAACACATCATCTTTGTACGCTTGCACAATTGTCTGGCACACTTCTGGAACTATCTCTGAGATACTGGACACTTCACACCTGGGGCATACGCAAGGGACCGATAGTTGTTTCCAGTGACAAGGTGACTCAATGTCACTGCCAGTCAGTCCAGGTGAGAGGGGTTGCCTGGAACTTCACCGAGACTTCACCGAAGAGCTGTGGTGTTAACCTGGTGTATTTTTGGAACGCTACTGGATCTTCCAGCCACAATTGGGTGTCTATGAGGCTGGAGAACTGGCCAAGCTGTTGTCTCCTCTCCTCTCCTCTAAGAGCCATGGTCGCAATCAGCACCAGCACTCTTGGCCCTCTGTGGTTGGGTTGTGGCGGGTTTGGCTGCTGCTCGTCTTCTTCCTCTCTGGTGATAATGTAAGCATGGCAGAGTTGAGGATGATGACAACGTGACATTTTCAGTGTTGAGGATGATGACAACGTGACATTTGCAGTGTTGATGATGATGACAACGTGACATTTGCAGTGTTGTGGATGATGACAACGTGACATTTGCAGTGTTGAGGATAATGACAACGTGACATTTGCAGTATTACTATACTGCAAATGTCACGTTGTCATCATCCTCAACTTCTGCCATCATCAATAACTGTGGATTGTAGTATTCACTCTGTAGAATTGTTCAAGAAACAATTAAGTCCATGGTCAGTCGGGCTGTATATATATCCGTCGGAGTCCAATCGTAGCTCAAATCGTGATCACTCTCGATCCTCATCGTGAAAGACATCGCGACCACAATCGTATCATATCGCAACAGAGCGCATCGTTTCGTGATGAACGTATCGGAAGGTATCCGAACGTATCTGCACGTACCCGATCGTCCCAAATCGGGGACCCCGATCGTGATGATCGTGTCACATCGAGACCCAATCGTGGACTCAATCGGGACAATCCTATCGGAACGTATATGATCGTATCTGAACGGGAGACCAGATCGTGACAGATCGTGGCACCTGAAATTGACCAATCGTGACCATATCGCATCCAAGCGCACCAGATCGTACCAGAACGTATCGACTCGCATCACCTCGTATCTAAACCTGAAATTTCAGAGAAGTTCCACGATCAGCTACAAATGGCCAATCGTGGCATTCGTAACGGGTCGCACGACAGTGGGAACGCCGCATAAGTTCGTTCTATCGTGGCATTACATATTTGTACAAATTACCATCTAGAGAGGGCGGTAAACTAAACTTTACAAAATCATCAATTTATTTATGGAAAATATAACAGTTGGGTTCCTAAAAGTTTCTCTGCTTTTATTCAATCAACATTAATATGTGGAGAATCTTCCCCTTAGGCCTACACAATAAAGATACAATGGAGACACACAAAATGATTTTTTTGTTAATTGGAATGTATCAATGGTAGAAAAGTGATGTAGGACAATGGCTGTAGAGATTATAGAGGAGACATTGTTGGTGGTAGTGACGATGGTGGTAGTTGTTGTGGTTGTGTAATGTCGGCGTTCATTCATACCTAATATTTACGCCATAATATTCAATCATTCATGATAAATCATATCATAATATAGTTATATTCAACATTTATTTTAATGGAACTCCTACTATTATGCTGCCTGTCAAATACTTAAATCCGACCTAATTGTGCATCATCTGGTTTAGTGGTGGTGGGGAGAGTGGTACATGACTTATTAGGAGTGGCATAACGTGGTCCGACTGATTGGAAAGGCAAACGAATTCTTGGAAGCGGCACATCTTATGTAAAAAAAACATAAGGGAAACATTTTAAACATAAAAAAGAGAAATACACACAATTTCCATATTTTTTCACAAATATTTCCCTGATGTATTTACTGTGATGTTTAAAGGGGCACATATGCCCCCCTGCCCCCCCCCCCCCCCCCCGTAGCTACGCCACTGTGTAGTATCCATGGTGATGATGCTATCATGATTTACTCGATTTGGCCAAGGCTGTAAACTATTTATGCTGCCAGCTACGGTGAAAATGTAGAACGTTCTGGTACGTACCCTCGTCTCCTATTTGTATCTGTAGTTGAATAACATCTTTCACACGCTGATATGACTATGCTTCAATCAATATTTAAATGGTAGTTAATGGTCTATTTACACATCATGATATTATATACATTTTGAAAAAAAAACCCGGTGATTGATATATGTAATTGGTTGAGAGGAGATGACGATTTTAGGTAAATACACTTGAGAGAAGTGCTTGAAGTTTGAACCATGACTGATCTATCCAAGGGAGCAAGCACTGTAGACTGTTGACAATGCTTCGCGTTAATTGGCGGGAACGAATGGCTAAGGCGACTTTCACACTGTAGCGGCGATCGCTCCAAGTAACTTGCAGCCTTCTTCTTCTTCTCCTCATCCTCGTCCTCCCCTTTCTTCTTACTCTTTCTTCTTTTGTTCTTCATATTCTTCTTCTTGTCCAATATCTAAACACATTTATGTTTCTCTGTACACGTGACTGATCTGTCATCAGTCGATTATGACATTCAAACGCGAGGCCTTGTCATAAAGATAGGGACAAGGATGGATTTAGTCATGGTCACAGACAACAAAGGACAGTGTCAGACTACGCCCTACCATCCCTGAAGACAAAACATGAAATGTAATCACCACTATTAATTACACTAGCCTGTGAGAAATGCCGATGCATCTGGCATCCCATTTTCAAACTATATTATATCATCAATAAGTGTCATAATGTCATCGTTTTCCTCTTAAAGGTACTCGATGAAACGCTATCATGAAGTAAGTCCTGTCCAAATCTTATTTATTACGATTATACCAAGAGATTATTGTGAAATGCGGTATCGGTTCAAGTGAGATGGATTCGAACACTTAAAAAGGAATGAATCATGTAGCAACGGTTTCAAAAGCTACCCTTTGTTTGTAATTATTTTCTTCCTCCTCGAAAGTTTGATTTATTGTGTCCCATAACTTATCCTTATGAACATCTATGGTTCATAGATGCGGTCTTATCACTCGATGATTTTCTTGAGTATTTGATTCTTCCAATATTTTCTAATCGTTTTAATTTGTCTTCAATGCACCTAAAGCATAAAACATATACAACAACATACATTGTTTGACTAAAATATCATGCCTCTTGTAATTTGATTACTAACAAAATGTATGAACATGTATTTTATTCTGTTTACATGCAAATCTAGTTTAAACCCACTCGCTGCGCTCGTGGGTTTAAACCATTCCAAAGTTTAACTCGTGCATCCAATCTTACCGATCCACTCATGCCTGTGCATCATTTGTATACTGCTGCATATAAACTACGACTTTATTACATCGAATTTTAAGCTTATCAATGTCGTAAATAAATATGCGTGCGTCAGTTATTTGTTTGAACAAAATATTTAGATTAAATAAATATGATAATGTTTCGCGCGAAGTAGATAATAGACTCGAATAATCTAAATGACCCGTGTACAGCATTTAGAAGGCCCACTTCATGAGTGTGCATTGTCAAGAGTTTGATATAATAAGTCTGCCAATAAACACAATTGTTATGTCACGAATAACTCTGTTGAGCAATATATTCAAACAATAAACCTTATCGCATCGTTAAAAATGTGTTTGCCAAGATCAATTTAATATGTGATAACTTGGTTCATTTTCCACGTAGGAAGATTGCACAATACATATTTATTGTGGACATTTTGGAAATGACAAACCGTCAAATGTCGCCATCATTGGTAGCATTGAAACATTTATTTTGAAAAACATTTTTAATTCATGTGGGCGGAAAGAAGGCTAATCATGAGGACTGGTTGTACTTGATTCGAGATGTATTTTTTTTTGCGTGAACCTTGCTAGAAATATGAATTCATATCACTTACTACCACTTACCACTACGAAAATTGTGTCATCTGTGAAATACTTGATTTAGACAATCGGACTCTCAACATGTCCTATAATCATACATGTTCATGTGCGTCCATTCTAAAATCGTATGTCTTTATAAACGAAATGGGTTGATTTTGCGAATATTCCTTTGTTTTTGTTAATCATTACTTACAAAATAAAATTGTAATTCCCTAGCAACAACATTGTATTTGCGTTGTGCACCATTGACCTGACATTGCATTTATAAATCTCAAAGTTATATTAACATAATAATACATTTATATTTAGCGGACCAACATTTATGTGTTCTGAAGTTAATGTAAATCAACACTAACATAAGTTATTTGTATTCACATACTGTACATGGATAGTATGTAAATCATACGGGGCATACGTATTATTTGCATAATAAAGTAAGATTATGTACAAACTGTATGGGAGATGCAGTTGCGTCGCTACGTGGGGGGGGGGGGGGCACGTGCCCTAAAACTAATTTTACAAAAGCATTGATAAACATCAGGGGAAAACAAGTACCTATTAGGAAAAAAGTACATAACGTATGCCCCCTATAATTTGTGTTCCCCCATGTTACGCCACTTGGTAAATGGACCTCGAGTTTCAAATTGTAAGTCTTAAGCGAGAATCATTACTGTTTGTCTCACTCTCTCCTTCAAGTCACTCGAGAGAACACTATTTTACATTATAAGTATTGAAATTAATGACCTTATGTTCTTCAAGACATTTAAGTTAACAAAGTAGTTATTTTGATATTTGTTTATATTAAAAAGGCACATCTATATCATACAAAACACATAAAGCATACGAAGTGATAGGGGACTGTTGAACCAAAACGACAATGTCTGGGTAAAAGGCACCACAAATTCGGGCAAAACATGTCATTTAAGGGCGAAAGGAACCTCAAATTTGTGCTAAACATGTCATTTAGGGCAATATTCAAATATTAAAATTCCATATTTGCTGCCTACATTCACAGATCATCATAACTAATACTCACACCCAAGTTTGCTGCACATCATATCTACGGGATGGAAGGCGGAAGCCATAGCCATTTGTCTACACTGAATCTCAACCATAAAAGTATTGAATGAGTTTCCCTATGTCTATGTCATACATTTCCCCTTAAAAGGTACTCGATAAAACGATATTATACAGTTAAAGTGAAACCAGTAAAGTGTCTAACTCCACGAAAATTACTTGGAGCTTCCACATTTTTCTTCTACCTTGTTGTTTTGCTTATGGTAAGAGAATAATAAAATGTGGTTCGATTTTCAAAAATGCCCCTTTAGTATGAGATCCCGAGTTCGAACCCTGCCCACTGCCTATGTCCTTCAGCAAGACAATTTATCCACAATTGCTGCTCTCTACCCAGGTGTATAAATGGGTACCATGGTCGGGTGTTAATTAGCCTGACATAGCGCCATCATCAGTGGCAGCTCGGCTAGTATGCTCCCTGGGGAGCTGAGAAAGTATGCAATATCATTGTGTGGGTTTGAAATGTACCTGATGACCATGGGTAATAATAATTTAAATAATTATTTAAGCGCTTAGAGGCTCTTTGCAATTTGCGCTATATAAATATCTATTATTATTATTATTATTATTATGACGATATCTTTCATTGATAATCATTCAGCTCAAGAGCATTAATGAACGGTCATAAACCTCCTACATGTTATATAGTAATTCGTTGTAAAAGCTGACGCAAATTTTCGCTTTTTTAACCAGGAAAGCAGTGTTCTTTGTAATGAAACTTTCACACATCATTCGGACATACGTTTGTTACAATGATTTTGGTATAGAATTGAAGTCTCAAATGTAATTTTGGGCAATATCTGACACTTTACAGGTGCACCTTTAATCCTGAACCTAATAGTATTGATCACAAGAGGAACGTGTGTAATGTTGTATCGGTTCAAGCGAATATTTATTTGAACATTGCAAAATGAATGAATCTTGTAGCAACTGTCTCAAAAGCTACCGTTCGTTTATATTTCATTCTTCCTTGAAAGTTTGATTTATTAACTCTCATAACTTACCCTACCTGAATTAACCATCTATTATGCATATAGGCAGTATTATAATTTTAAGATTACGTTGAGTATAGATTATTCCTAGATTTCTTAATCGTTTCTTTTTGTTCTTCAGTGCACATTGCATGAAACATAAAACATAAAATATATACAACTATGGGCATTGTGTGAATTTATGCCATTTGTAAATTATTTCCTACCACAATGTATGATATTTTCTAATATTTCAATGTAAATCTCGATTGCTAATATCACGTATGATCGGGAAGGATATGATATTTGGGCTATAGACCTCAAAGTTTAAAATAAAACTCTGATTATTAAAATATGACAACCTCAAAGTTATAAAACATTACCACACCAAGAAGTTTAACGACATTTGTATAAATGGTATCATTCTCATTACTGTTTTCATAATCCCATAAACAGATACAGCATTTTTGGTAAAATATAAAATTTACAATTTTAATTTAGCCCGAAAGAAGAACCGCAGTGGGCATTGCAAATACAAATCTTAATGTGTTTTCATAATTAGCTCCTCGTGGAATTAAGGTCTGGTAATAAACACCGCTGCATATAAACATGAACTTTATCCACCATGTCCACTGTTATTAGATCCAATCTTCATCTGTAACGACTATCAATGCAATTATTGCAATAATGCACACGCTGGCAGTTATTTGTTTTGTAAATAAATATTTGAGTAACTATAATCATATTTCGTGAGTAGATAACAGACTCGAATAATCAAAATGACCTGTGTACAGCATTTAGAAGGCCCACTTCATGAGTGTGCATTGTCAAGAGAGTTCGATATGATAAGTCTGCCAATAAACACGATTGCTATAGCACGAATAACACTGTATAAAGGTTATCAATGTCTTTAATCAATAAGCCTTATCGCATCGTTAAAACTTTGTTTGCAAATACATATTTGATATATGATAACTTGGTTCATTTTGCACGTAGGCAGATTGCACAATAAAGATTTAATGTGGATATTTTGGAAATGACAAACCGCCAAATGTCGCCATCTTTCGTAAGACTGAAAACATGTTATTTTAAATGTATTTTTAATTCATGTGGATGGAAAGAAGGCTAATCATGAGGACTGGTTGTACCACCACTTACCACCACCCACGAAAATAGTGTCATCCGTATAAAATACTTGATTTAGACAATCATCGGACTCTCTGCATGTCTTAGAATCATACATGTGCTTTATATACGAGTGTTGATTTGGCGAATAATCCTTTTTTGTTCATTATTACTTACACAATTAAATTAGATTAACATAAACTGTATGGTATATGCAATGGCATTTTCCTTAAAGGTATACTAGAGATAATACTTTATCAAGTCAATCGTGTACACCATAACTAATTTATTACGAATTCTGACAGTTTCGTTGAGTGTTTCGACTCGAGTGAGATTAATTTGACAATTGACAATAGTTTCATCGTCTTTTAAAGCAGTCGATCCAAACGTACTTTATGTAATGTATTTCCTTTTAAAGGGACATTCCCTCTTTTGCAAGCCAAATTTCAAAAGTTGCGAGGTTATTATCTTATATGAAAGAAAATGTCATTTAATAGCATGCCTGAAAAAATTAGGGCTTGAAATATCATCTTCGTGAAGTTATAGACCTAAAACTAATAAAACGACAACCATGAAACGCTATCATGAAGTAAGTCCTGTCCAAATCTTATTTATTACGATTATACCAAGAGATTATTGTGAAATGCGGTATCGGTTCAAGTGAGATGGATTCGAACACTTAAAAAGGAATGAATCATGTAGCAACGGTTTCAAAAGCTACCCTTTGTTTGTAATTATTTTCTTTTAACTCCTCGAAAGTTTGATTTATTGTGTCCCATAACTTATCCTTCTTGAATTGAACATCTATGGTTCATAGATGCGGTCTTATCACTCGATGATTTTCTTGAGCATTTGATTCTTCCAATATTTTCTAATCGTTTTAATTTGTCTTCAATGCACCTAAAGCATAAAACATATACAACAACATACATTGTTTGACTAAAATATCATGCCTCTTGTAATTTGATTACTAACAAAATGTATGAACATGTATTTTATTCTGTTTACATGCAAATCTAGTTTGCTTATCAAGTAAAATCGGGAAGTGTATGATATTTGGGCTGTATACCTCAATGCCCCACCCACTAGGAAAATGTGCCCGTGTACCCATGACGATAGATAGTATCATCTCCCTGAGTGTTTGCATTATCCCATAATGCATATCTTTTAAAACGTAAAACTTAACAATTTGTAATTTAGCCCGAAAGAAGATACCGCACTGGAAATAACTA
Organism: Echinarachnius parma; assembly: GCA_037951105.1. Lineage (NCBI taxonomy): Eukaryota > Metazoa > Echinodermata > Echinoidea > Clypeasteroida > Echinarachniidae > Echinarachnius > Echinarachnius parma. The sequence continues at coordinate 10,196 of JBAMJV010000595.1, read as the reverse complement.
TCGTAATCTATGTGCCTAATTAGGTCCTCATAATAATAATCATGTATTAGTAATATTTGCTATTAAACATTATAAAATGGGTAGAAGAATCCCTGCATTCTGATTGGTCAATTAACATGTAAAAGTTTTTTTACTGATGCATGGCTCACTTTAGTTTGATTTTCACATTTTTTTGCGCTCATTTCTTAAAACAAATGTTGCACAGGCATATTTTGTGGATCGGAAAAAGAAAAAGAAAAAACAAATTTGTATCATTTAAACATTTTTTTTTTTTTGTGATATAATTTTTTTTGTTATCAATTAAAAAAAAAAATTATATCATCTCAATTTTTTTATTTTTTTATTCTAAAATTGCTTTAAAATAATTTACATCATTTAAAAAACAAAAAAAATAAAATGTGAACATTTTTTTCCAATTTTTTTCCCCAGCCATGGGTCGGTACTTTTGCATCCATGGGTCGGTACTTTTGAAGCCATGGGTCGGTACTTTTGAAGCCATGGGTCGGTAAATTTAGCCAATAGCCATGGGTCGGTAAATTTAGCCAATTTAGCCGTTACTGGGAAAAAGGTCTGATTTTCACATTTGTTCGCGCCCATTTTATAAAACAAATGCTGCAAGGCATATTTCGGTGGATCGGTAAGAATTGTATGCACTCTTTTAACCTTGGAAATGGTCTAAAACCCACTCGCTGCGCTCGTGGGTTTAAACCATTCCAAAGTTTAACTCGTGCATCCAATCTTACCGATCCACTCATGCCTGTGCATCATTTGTATACTGCTGCATATAAACTACGACTTTATTACATCGAATTTAAGCTTATCAATGTCGTAAATAAATATGCGTGCGTCAGTTATTTGTTTGAAACAAAATATTAAGATTAAATAAATATGATAATGTTTCGCGCGAAGTAGATAATAGACTCGAATAATCTAAATGACCCGTGTACAGCATTTAGAAGGCCCACTTCATGAGTGTGCATTGTCAAGAGTTGATATAATAAGTCTGCCAATAAACACAATTGTTATGTCACGAATAACTCTGTATAAAGTTGAGCAATTATATTCAAACAATAAACCTCATCGCATCGTTAAAAAATGTGTTTGCCAAAGATCAATTTAATATGTGATAACTTGGTTCATTTTCCACGTAGGAAGATTGCACAATACATATTTATTGTGGACATTTTGGAAATGACCAAAACCGTCAAATGTCGCCATCATTGGTAGCATTGAAACATTTATTTTGAAAAATATATTTAATTCATGTGGGCGGAAAGAAGGCTAATCATGAGGACTGGGTTGTACTTGATTCGAGATGTATTTTTTTTTTGCGTGAACCTTGCTAGAAATATGAATTAATATCACTTACTACCACTTACCACTACGAAAATTGTGTCATCTGTGAAATACTTGATTTAGACAATCGGACTCTCAACATGTCCTATAATCATACATGTTCATATGCGTCCATTCTAAAATCGAATGTCTTTATAAACGAAATGTGTTGATTTTGCGAATATTCCTTTGTTTTTGTTAATCATTACTTACAAAATAAAATTGTAATCCCTAGCAACAACATTGTATTTGCGTTGTGCACCATTGACCTGACATTGCATTAATAAATCTCAAAGTTATATTAACATAATAATACATTTATATTTAGCGGACCAACATTTATGTGTTCTGAAGTTAATGTAAATCAACACTAACATAAGTTATTTTTATTCACATACTGTACATGGATAGTATGTAAAATCATACGGGGCCATACGTATTATTTGCATAATAAAGTAAGATTATGTACAAACTGTATGGGAGATGCAGTTGCGTCGCTACGTGGGGGGGGGGGGGGGGGGGGGGGGGGGGGGGGGGCAACGTGCCCTAAAACTAATTTTACAAAAGCATTGATAAACATCAGGGGAAAACAAGTACCCTATTAGGAAAAAAGTACATAAACGTATGCCCCCCAATAATTTGTGTTCCCCCATGTTACGCCACTTGGTAAATGGACCTCGAGTTTCAAATTGTAAGTCTTAAGCGAGAATCATTACTGTTTAAAGTTAACAAAGTAGTTATTTTGATATTTGTTTATATTAAAAAGGCACATCTATATCATACAAAACACAATAAAGCATACGAAGTGATAGGGGACTGTTGAACCAAAACGACAATGTCTGGGTAAAAGGCACCACAAATTCGGGCAAAACATGTCATTGAAGGGCGAAGGGCACCTCAAATTTATGCTAAACATGTCATTTTAGGGCAATATTCAAATATTCAAATTCCATATTTGCGCCTACATTCACAGATCATCATAACTAATACTCCCACCCAAGTTTGCTGCACAACATATCTACGGGATGGAAGGCGGAAGCCATAGCCATTTGTCTACATTGAATCTCAACCATAAAAGTATTTGAATGAGTTTCCCTATGTCTATGCCATTTCCCCTTAAAAAGGTACTCGATAAAACGATATTATACAGTTAAAGTGAAACCAGTAAAGTGTCTAACTCCACGAAAATTACTTGGAGCTTCCACATTTTTCTTCTACCTTGTTTTTTTGCTTATGGTAAGAGAATAATAAAATGTGGGTTCGATTTTCAAAATGCCCCTTTAGTATGAGATCTCGAGTTCGAACCCTGCCCACTGCCTTTGTCTTCAGCAAGACAATTTATCCACAATTTCTGCTTTCTACCCAGGTGTATAAATGGGTACCATGGTCGGGTGTTAATTAGCCTGTAGCGCCATCATCAGTGGCAGCTCGGCTAGTATGCTCCCTGGGGAGCTGAGAAAGTATGCAATATCATTGTGTGGGTTTGAAATGTACCTGATGACCATGGGTAAATAATAATTTAAATAATTATTTAAGCGCTTAGAGGCTCTTTGCAATTTGCGCTATATAAATATCTATATTATTATTATTATTATTATGACGATATCTTTCATTGATAATCATTCAGCTCAAGAGCATTAATGAACGGTCATAAACCTCCTACATGTTATATAGTAATTCGTTGTAAAAGCTGACGCAAATTTTCGCTTTATTTAAACCAGGAAAGCAGTGTTCTTTGTAATGAAACTTTCACACATCATTCGACATACGTTTGTTACAATGATTTTGGTATAGAATTGAAGTCTCAAATGTAATTATGGGCAATATCTGACACTTTACAGGTGCACCTTTAATCCTGAACCTAATAGTATTGATCACAAGAGGAACGTGTGTAATGTTGTATCGGTTCAAGCGAATATTTATTTGAACATTGCAAAATGAATGAATCTTGTAGCAACTGTCTCAAAAGCTACCGTTCGTTTATATTTCATTCTTCCTTGAAAGTTTGATTTATTACTCATAACTTTAGCCCTACCTGAATTAACCATCTATTATGCATATAGGCAGTATTATAATTTTAAGATTACGTTGAGTATAGATTATTCCTAGATTTCTTAATCGTTTCTTTTTGTTCTTCAGTGCACATTGCATGAAACATAAAACATAAAATATATACAACTATGGGCATTGTGTGAATTTATGCCATTTGTAAATTATTTCCTACCACAATGTATGATATTTTCTAATATTTCAATGTAAATCTCGATTGCTAATATCACGTATGATCGGGAAGGATATGATATTTGGGCTATAGACCTCAAAGTTTAAAATAAAACTCTGATTATTAAAATATGACAACCTCAAAGTTATAAAACATTACCACACCAAGAAGTTTAACGACATTTGTAATAAATGGTATCATTCTCATTACTGTTTTCATAATCCCATAAACAGATACAGCATTTTTGGTAAAATATAAAATTTACAATTTTAATTTAGCCCGAAAGAAGAACCGCAGTGGGCATTGCAAATACAAATCTTAATGTGTTTTCATAATTAGCTCCTCGTGGAATTAAGGTCTGGTAATAAACACCGCTGGCATATAAACATGAACTTTACCCACCATGTCCACTGTTATTAGATCCAATCTTCATCTGTAACGACTATCAATGCAATTATTGCAATAATGCACACGCTCGGCAGTTATTTGTTTTTGTAAATAAAATATTTGAGTAACTATAATCATATTTCGTGAGTAGATAACAGACTCGAATAATCAAAATGACCTGTGTACAGCATTTAGAAGGCCCACTTCATGAGTGTGCATTGTCAAGAGAGTTCGATATGATAAGTCTGCCAATAAACACGATTGCTATAGCACGAATAACACTGTATAAAGGTTATCAATGTCCTTTAATCAATAAGCCTATCGCATCGTTAAAACTTTGTTTGCAAATACATATTTGATATATGATAACTTGGTTCATTTTGCACGTAGGCAGATTGCACAATAAAGATTTAATGTGGATATTTTGGAAATGACAAACCGCCAAATGTCGCCATCTTTCGTAAGACTGAAAACATGTTATTTTAAATGTATTTTTAATTCATGTGGATGGAAAGAAGGCTAATCATGAGGACTGGTTGTACCACCACTTACCACCACCCACGAAAATAGTGTCATCCGTATAAAATACTTGATTTAGACAATCATCGGACTCTCTGCATGTCTTAGAATCATACATGTGCTCCCATTCTAAAATCGAATGTCTTTATATACGAGTGTTGATTTGGCGAATAATCCTTTTTTGTTCATTATTACTTACACAATTAAATTAGATTAACATAAACTGTATGGTATATGCAATGGCATTTTCCTTAAAGGTATACTAGAGATAATACTTTATCAAGTCAATCGTGTACACCATAACTAATTTATTACGAATTCTGACAGTTTCGTTGAGTGTTTCGACTCGAGTGAGATTAATTTGACAATTGACAATAGTTTCATCGTCTTTTAAAGCAGTCGATCCAAACGTACTTTATGTAATGTATTTCCTTTTAAAGGGACATTCCCTCTTTTGTTATTATCTTATATGAAAGAAAATGTCATTTAATAGCATGCCTGAAAAAAATTAGGGCTTGAAATATCATCTTCGTGAAGTTATAGACCTAAAACTAATAAAACGACAACCAATTGTGCATTTACGTGTATTCACCCAGTGAGGAAGTTCGTACACGGATTCCGCGAAGTACCACAACGTTATGCGTGACCCCTACGTGAACCGCGCTAGCTACGTGACCCGCACACACATAATAATAGCATGACCGAATATTAAAGTCATACCTGTAAAGTGTCCAAATCCACGAAAATTACTTGGGGCTTCCTCGTTTCTCTTCTACCGTGTTGTTTAGCTTATGGTAAAAGAAGAATAAAATAGGGTTTGATTTTTTCAAAGGTCTCTTTAGTATGAAGATAATTATCATTTAAATCTTTTATTTCAATCACGTTGATTAACGCTTTTGATAAAAAGTACAATTGTCCTAGCTGAGAACGTCCGCATGCAGCACCCGTGAGAACATTCCGGCGAGTACAAATTCCATGAATTCTGTACTACGTGTGTAAACATACACGGGTGCGAATATCTCAAACGGATCATTCATTACTGCGACAAATGTATGGCAGACCATCAGTATTCGGTGATAAAATATGAACTCAATATTCGTTTTTTTCACTAGGTAAACAGTGTTCGTTTTCTTTCAAACTTTCACAAATCTTTCAATTGGATTTTACAATGATATTGATATAGGATTGAAGTCTCAAATGTCATTTTGTGCAATATCTGACACTTTATAGGTATGACTTTAAACAAAATAACCAAACCTCGCTTAAACTGACTACATGTAATTACATATTCTTCATTTTTGAGATTATTTCCGTGACATACCTTTACAAATGTCGGCATCACAATACATTTATAAGAATAAGTACAATATTGTTGTAATATTATGCTGAATCAGTTAAACTCTTTTATTGACCGATATATAGTTTGATGGAGGGACGCATTCGTTTTTTATCCGTAGAATCCAAATTACAGGGCTGTTCGATCTGATTTTGTGTGTGTATTACATTCATCCCCATCCGTCAACTGGAAACTGTTCAGACGTTTTGTAAAAGAGGGACAGTCATTTTAACCCACATTAAGTATAACGAGGCAAAGTTTGTATTTTATGATATGTGAAAGAGCTTGCCATTAGCAGCCAGTCCACCGACATTTACAGGAAATCAGGTTTGAAGTGAGATTTCCTGATTAAAATTCAAAAACTCTTTATAACTGTACGTCAACATGTTATCAGTGATGTATTCCCATAAGATCTGAACTAGAAATGCCATTTATTATTGTGGGGTGATAGATAACATAAGTTGTCAAGTTCTGATTAAATCTCTGCTTAAATGTACTTTTCTAAAGGAATTCAAATGTTTTACATTTGTCGCATATAGTATGACAAATACACATTCGAGTACTCGAGCCCTTTAAATCACAGTTAGCACTCAAAAATTGCGCTTTTCAAATTGCGCTTCGTTAGTATGTTAATATTTACATTTCAAAATATTGACCTGTTCTCCAGAACGCCTGTCGAAAGTCCGCCATTGACTTTTTCAAAAGATGCTAAATATGGCATACATTCATATGTTATCTGTTAACCTCAACGGTTATGTTTACATGTCTATGGTGATTTCACGACCTCGGAGGGAATAGTAGATATATTTCAGAGAAATTTAAAAACATATTTATTTTTGTTGAAGATGGGAGAGGTTGTACAGTGCATTGAAATGCGCTATATATGAGTGTCAATTATTATTATTACTATTATTTATGTAATGTCTCTCAATATGCTTTAAAGAGATAATTAAGTTTTGGTATAGAGGGCGCTACACAAAACAAATTTGTTGTGAGATAATAAAAAACTGAGTGTCAAATTCGAAAGAGCGTACAATTTTAATGACAGAATAAACTCTATTTGATAAAAATCGGTTCAGAAATGGCTGAAATATCCATAAACATAACCATTTGTAATAATTGTGGGGCCCCACAATTATTCAATAATTTTAAACCAGCCGTTAACAAAATTTAAAAATGTTACCTATTTTCAAAAATTTACGAAAGAGGTTTTAATTAGTTGTTGATTGCTCTCTATCGAATCACTATTTCAACAAAACAGTCTCATGCACAATAAGTGTTTTAAAGGGATAGTTCAGTATTGGTCAAACTTAACTTTAGTAACCAAAACACTGCACCATTACGGTAAAAAGTAATAGTTATAACTTCGCCATGCTTGAAAAAGTATACAACAATTACAAACGACTAGGTCAAACCGTCTGTTATCATTCAAATAAGAGCCGTTACAACTCAAGAGGGCGCTATTAAAAAAATATTTGGTTTTTAGCCTTTTTTCATACAAAATTGTGCATTTTAATGTTTGAGAGTCGTATACAGCCTAGCTTTCGATCCTAGCAGAATCTTCGTCAGGGCAAATGACAGTTACTACAAAAAAAAAACACAGAATATATACCAACATAAACACATGTATGGATGGGGGGCTGATAGGAGGATAGGAGGCGGAGACAACAAAACAATGAAAGCAACTGTGAGTGGGTGAGTGTTAGGACTGCTTGACCAATCAGGTCAAACAGGCATAGGAGGGTCCTTAATTGGCTTGCAGTCAAAGAAAATGTGATGAGAGTGTAAGGCTTAAAGAAGAATAGAGGTAGGGAGGATCAAAGAAAGAAATCAAGGTGAGGAAAGAGACAAGTGAACAAAAGACAGTTGATGAGGTGTTGGAGTGCACTGGGGCACTGAGAGGGGGAGAACAATAGAGTGGATTATGAGTGTGGGGGATGGGAGTGAGAGGATTAGGACAAAGAAAAGTGAAGTGGTGTGTGTTGCAGGATCAGATGAATAGGATTAGGCGAGTTCAAAGGAGAAAGTGAAAAGGATGAGGACCCAGTAGGTGATGATCAGTGGGGAAGCAACAGGGACAAATGAATGGGACAGGAAGTACAAAAGACGATGGTGAACAAAAGGAAGCCTGAATTGGTAGTAATCAGAGGGAAAGGTTGGAGAGACAAATGAGGGTGGAACAATATGATCAAAATGGAGGTGGAACTATGCAGTGATGAGAATGTGGATGTATAATGAATAAGCCCATGTCTATGGACAGTGTACCTATAGGGAGAAATTAAATGCAAAAAGTTATAACATATTAATAAACTAACATGATTATGTGTATAAGTGGTGAGAGTTGTTAATGTTTGTTAAAATAATGATTCAATACAGATCTTTTTCAAAGTAGTCTTCGAGCATTTTTTGAAATTTTTCTAAAAAGTCTAAATATCGCCCGGTGATTGCCGGTGAAGAACATTTTGAATAAAAATATATTTATGTATATATTTGAGCCGCGTTTTCTGAACCGATTTTGATCAAATAAGTTTATTCTGTCATTAACATTGTATGTTCTTCGAATTTGACAGTCAGTTTTTTCATTATCTCACAACAAAATAATCGGGGGGGCACTTCGGGAAATACCAAATACTCAACAGTACCTTTAATATGGTTGAAAACGATGAGTGTTTTAGAAAGCGCCCTCTTGAGTTTTAAACGGCTCTTTTTTAAAAATGATAACAGGCTTTTTACTTAGTCATTTGAAATTTTGCATTCCATTCGATCATGGTGGAACTATATACTATTGGTAGTGTACTGTAATTGTGCAGGTTTTGGTTACTAAATTCAGTTTGACCAAAACTGTTCTCTTCGTTACCAGAACTCAACTATCCCTTTAATTGTCCATGCATAGACTTACTGAAAATAAACATTGAGTATTGGTGCTAAAGATTTTGATTTGGTGACATGTAATATATTTATTTACTTTATCAATATTTCATTAATTTATCATGTGATGTTTTATATTGGAGGGGGATGAGGGGGGGGGGGGTTGGTGTTGTACCCCTTAATCTGGTATAATAAACATATTTGGCATTAGGTTGATACATGTATATCAGTTATCATAATCAAGCTCCCACAAAGTAGATATAAGTTAACAGTCTGCTTGCACATGAGCAGATAACTAACACGCTTAATTCGATTTTATAAACTTTGTGTGAAGAGGGCCTATTTGATGTCTGTTCGAATTTCATTGAAACTGGTTGTCATAAACAAGCTATCACTCAATGTGACACAGACCAATCAATCTTCATGAAATTAATCTAATAAATTTATTTAATAAGTAATACGCGTTATCGCTTTGATGTGTATTACAATGTGCATCAACATTTCTTACCGAGTTTCATTATTTTGTGGGTTTTGTTGGTGTTCTATATACGCCCAGCAGAATTTTATGATAATATACACAACTGTGTTGACTGAGATGACGCATTTCATTTATCCTTAACAAGTTTGGGAAATTGCCCCTACCAAATGTCGCCCTATTTTTACAAATAACGGTTACCTTGAAAGTAATGTAGTAATGTATGTTCACTTATTTCATATCACAAACATGTTCAATTGGTATTGAAATAAAAACCATACGAATGCTTGGTTATGAAATGAGACACAAGGAATAATAACTCCAGAATGATCATATTGTTTGATACAGTTAGAATTCCAACACTGTGCAAAGGGTTGTGTAATTAATTAACAACGCAATAATGACTGAATCCAACAGGGCCATTAATTTTGATCGTGCCAAACGTTTGTGAGTACGCCCAGTGGCGTAGCGCGGTCGGACTGATTTTTTTTTTGGGGGGGGCACCTTATTTATTTCTTTGCCATTTCTAAAAATACCTTTATGTTTTATATTTTTTTCTTCCAATCATGGGGGGAGGGGGGTTACGTGCCCCCGTCGCTACGCCACTGAGTACGCCAATTATATACACGCGTCCAATTGAAGGCAATACAAGCAGAGAAGATGCCTACGTCCTAGAAAATGGAGAAGTCTTTGTTTGCAGACCAAAACATCTTTAGTATGGTGATGTGTTTTCAAAGTATATAATTTGTCTAGATACCATTTTTTCTGAACTTGAATTGGTGGAATGGTGTACTAAAACTATTACTTAGGGAAATATTATTTTGAGCGGTGGTTCACTTGTAGTGTGTGTGCACACAATGACGTCCCGCGGTCAGGCTGATTAAGGGGGGGGGGGGGGCACACTTTATATATTTTCACCAAAAACTTTCCCCTTAAGCTTTTTATTGTATGTTCTTCAAACTATTGGGGCATAGATCCCTTCTGCGCACACACCAGTATATACGCCACTGTTTGAACAGCTTTACATAGGTAGTTAGTTAACACACTTAAATTAT
>JBAMJV010000594.1:0-21947 GCA_037951105.1 Echinarachnius parma | reverse complement strand
GAAAACAGATATCAAATCTCTTCGGAAACCGACGAGGCGTCTCGAAGTATCTGGAAACGTTATCCATACTGTTTTCGCTGAGACCAATGAGCGTTCACTCCTAAACGAGGCAAATGACGATTTAAAGATTGAGCGTGGTGCAGCGAAAAAGAGGTCCAAGCCCAAGAGCAAAGTCACCCCCGCCACCTCCACCACCTTCTACCCATCGTCTGCTACAGATGCTGCTAGATCACCTAGCAAACCTTGTGATACTCAGTATGGTGATAATAAGTTCACCAGCAACTTGATTGACGTCTCCGCTGACAACCGCATTGGAGCCAGAATTAAAACTGACCAAACATCATCAGGTGCGCTACCAAATACTTCCTATTCCGTACAAGTCTTACAACACGGATATGAGAAGATAACTGTCACTGGTATAAAGGCAGAGCACGGAGAGAACCGTGAAACCTCACACGTCAAATCACAAGGAATCGATGAAGGGAGGTCGCACACGGCATCAACGTCATCGTACAGCTCTCCAGGAAAACTCATCACTACAGACAAAGGTGAAGGTGGTCGACATTTTGCTAATTCATCCCCAACTGATGGAGTGAAGTCCTTGAAAACAATGGTTACATCACACTGTTCTCGGAATATTTCCACCGAAAGCATGGCAGTAGAGAAAAGTCGACATGGTGCCATATCTCAAAGAACCACTGAAGAGAAGCCTTTCATCAACATACCTTCCCCGAAATGCGCCGAGAAGGAGGCACCCGACCACAAACAGTTGGATGGTCAAACACAGGAGTCGCTCAGCGACAGTCCACCTTTGAAAAGACCTTGTAACTCATCAGAGGAAAATTCAGCATACAGTCGACAAACAGTGCGTAATTTGGTGAACATCAAGACGAATTTGAATGCCAAAATCATGGAAGGCAATGATAAAACGGATTCAAGAATTATGAAAACAGAACTATGTTGGAGTCCGAGTCCAAATCGTGTTAATTTCCTGACGGATACAAACAGATCCGGCTGCTTCCAGAGAGTTGTTTCAGTGTCTGACCAACACTTCGCTGAACCCCAACTTCAAGCTTCGATTTCAGAAGTCTCCGTTGTCAATCTCGCAAAGGACTTTAATTGTCCGAGACCGTCTTCGGAACCAGCAAACATACCGGTATTAGATAACACACGGAAAGTCTTCGTAAGTCTTCGGGACCGATTCGGCGCCGTTCGATTGATTGACGGACGTATATGCCTCACCACATCGGCCCTCAACCACCTTAATGGTTCTCCGAGTGACTCGACAAGTGTGGCCTGCAATAGTCAGCTGACTTCGATCCAGGACAACTCTCATCACGTGATTAGGACTTCCCCAATGCAAGCATTTCGATTCAAGAGCACACCGTCAGAGAATCAGACGAACGCGAATCTTGTTTCCATGGTAACCATGAATCCGCAACCGTCCAGGGAGATGCTGACCCTCCCGAAGGCCGTCTACGACGATTTCTACGTCGTGCGACATCATCGTCGAAGCTGCTTCGCCGACGGGAACTCGTTGGTGGAGGTACGACCACGCTCGATGCCGTCGGCGCCGACGCTGATCGCGACGCAAGACCCACGGGGACAGTTCAGTGTCCCCATGGACATCGGCAGCAATCGCCGTGCCGTCGTGTCCATCAACGCTATGAGGAAAGCCAGGTTGGCAGGCTGATAACGAACCATGCAAGGCTCATAATGTGCCTTCAGAGACCTATTTCACTAATACTGTTGATATGGAATATCATTAAATTTTGATCGTATGAATAATAATTCAAATTTTCTTGAAATACCAGCTTCTAATTTAATTGCTCAGTACGAGGTATTTCAATAAGATATGGGGGTGTTTCACAAAGATCCTAAGTTGAACTTAACTGTAAGTTGGACTTAGAAACTATGGAAAGCCATTCGTTTCTTTGAAACAATTTTGTAACATTTCTTTAAAAGGCATAAAATGTTGATTCAAATCATTGATATTTTCTATTATCAAGGGGATTTCATGTTCTTGATGTAAAAGTTATGAAAAGTCTAAAATACTTGCACTTTTGCTTTTGAATATATTTTATTCCAAGGATACAAATGGCTTTCCATAATGTTTAAGTCCAATTTAGAGATAAGTTCAACTTAGGATCTTTGTGATACACCCCCATGGAATGTTATTAGTTTTAACTTATAAATAATTCTACTTTCTAGATTTTAATTTTTAAAGTCACTGCGATTCAAAATGCACGGTCGATTCGAATTATTTGTTGACAATTTAGTGAAAAGGATTCAGGGCCCTGTTGCATACAACGATACTAGATCAAGCCTAAGCTGCCAAAAGTTAAGACAAACGGCTTTGAGTATTTTTAGACCTGCATTTTAATGTCGATTCATTGAAGGCTTCGTGCAGCCATGACGGATCCCAGGTGAGATGCCATGTCACCACTGTAATCATTGATACATCATTGACGTACTGAGATAATGTAGGAACGCATTTTAACCCGAGCTACCAATCATGACATTTAAGCGCAGTATAGAGTATATTAATTTTTATCGTAGGTGCGCAATATACATTTTCATAATTATTATATGAACTGTACGAGTTAAACACAAACCGGTTTACCCGGATATCCCGGAAGTACAATGATCCAAATATAGTATATAATATATATCACATGTTAAGTCTATACAATCAATATCTAATACAGTCAACGACACTGGGCAATGCGTCCTTGTACAGTTGATCAGTGGCTCCATCTCGGTTCCAAAATATTATTATCAATAATCACATGCAATTATCGTTAGCACACAGAGCGATGTTTCATCATGAGTTCGTGAGTTCTTGCATGCATATAATATAACACATCTCATCTCATGCAGTCAAATATGTCCAAATTACTATTATAATAATTATAAATAATATATTTTGTTCGTTATCCCATAGATGTTTGACACAAACAAACACGTCTATAAACAGCATTTATAAGTGTTGTTTAAATGCATCGAATCGAATGAATTATCAATACAAATTGAAAGAATTAAAGCTACATTGATTACTTCGCTGAAGCGCTGTCTTTCGAGAACGTTTAGAAAATTTAATTAGACTTCAGTCGATTATTTTCTGATAAGAAAAACTACCAGTGTTAATTGAATAAATGACAATCACCTAACACAAAATAAATAATGGTTTTCAACTCGTTTTTGTTGTTGTAAATATTGTGTTGGTACTACATGTAGTAGTAGTAGTAGTAGTAGTAGTAGTAGTAGTAGTAGTAGTAGTAGTAGTAGTAGTAGTAGTAGTAGTAGTAGTAGTAGTAGTAGTAGTAGTAGTAGTAGTAGTAGTAGTAGTAGTAGTAGTAGTAGTAGTAGTAGTAGTATTAGTAGTGGTAGTAGTGGTAGTAGTAGTAGCTAGTAGTAGTAGTAGTAGTAGTAGTAGTAGTAGTAGTAGTAGTAGTAGTAGCAGTAGCAGCAGTAGCAGCAGTAGCAGTAGTAGTAGTAGTAGTAGTAGTAGTAGTAGTAGTAGTAGTAGTAGTAGTAGTAGTAGTAGTAATAGTAGTAGTAGTAGTAGTAGTAGTAGTAGTAGTAGTAGTAGTAGTAGTAGCAGTAGTAACGTAGTAGTAGTAGTAGTAGTAGTAGTAGTAGTAGTAGTAGTAGTAGTAGTAGTAGTAGTAGTAGTAGTAGTAGTAGTAGTAGTAGTAGTAGTAGTAATAGTAGTAGTAGTAGTAGTAGTAGTAGTAGTATAGTAGTAGTAGTAGTAGTAGCAGCAGTAAGCAGTAGTAACGTTAGTAGTAGTAGTAGTAGTAGTAGTAGTAGTAGTAGTAGTAGTAGTAGTAGTAGTAGTAGTAGTAGTAGTTAGTAATAGTAGTAGTAGTAGTAGTAGCAGTAGCAGTAGTAACGTAGAAGTAGTAGTAGTAGTAGTAGTAGTAGTAAGTAGTAGTAGTAGTAGTAGTAGTAGTAGTAGTAGTAGTAGTAGTAGTAGTAGTAGTAGTAGTAGTAGTAGTAGTAGTAGAAGTAGTAACGTAGTAGTAGTAGTAGTTCCGTGTGAATGACCCCTTTTCAGGAGAAAAGGGTCAGCTGAGGTTACACATTTTGTTCATGTCGAGACTGCGAAACAGACCCACACGAAAAAAAACAAGAGGGAAAACCATTCAGGTTGCCGAGATTTTAAAGGGTTCTAGTAACTTTGTTGACAAGTGTAAAAAGTGATGAGTGATTAATAAAATGTGTATTGGTGTGATCTGATATGTCCAATAAGTTGTAATGTGTGAAAAAGTCAAGTTAATTGGATGTTATTTGGCTAAGAAATGAGCGAGAATGGACAGTGACATTCACTTACTCATTGCACTTACATAGTACACGGCTTAAAAGATCCCGTAGATAATGTATTGTTCTATCCGGCGGAATGTTTTGTACATGAATCAATGAAGACGACTTTCTCCACCGGACAATTTAATTTCGAACATTTTTGCCCAGATTCACAAAGGAGGTTTGTGTAAACCATGGTCTAAACCAGGGTCCTCATATGGAGTGCTGCTCGTAGACAAGTAAAACAATTTATAATTTATAATGATATGACTGTTAACCAGCAAATTTCACCACCTGAGCAGATAAACATTTATCTGGTGCCTTTAGTAAATTTGTAGCATCAACATTGTTAACAAGTAACGAGTTTACATTCTTTCTCTATATCAGATTACAAATGGCACTCCATAGATGTAAACCATAGTTTAAACCATGGTTTACACAAACCTCCTTTGTGAATCCCACCCATATAATGTCGGTCGAGTGTCCGTTTACGCTATCCGGTGATATGTGACCGTGAACGAACTTCCATACATCTCCAAGCCCTGTGAACGAACTTCGATCTGCGATATCAGCGGGGGTGGCGGTGCATTGGTATAGAAATAGACCAGTCTCCGAAGAAATGCAATCCCCCTGCCCTTGATCTCCGGCGGAGAGCAGTGGTGTAACATGTTGGGTGGTATGGGTAAGGCTGCATGGGACATTTGCCCCCCCCCCCCCACCTCCCCGTTTATGTCAAATTATCAAAATACCCGTATTTTTTTTTCTCTACAAACTTGTTGTTCTCTGTTAAGGCCCAGTTCATGGTCATGATATGCCCTCCCTCGACCCCCCCCCCCCCCCCCCCCCTTGCTCCCCGAATCATCAGGGTCTATTAATTTAACATTAAATAATTTTGCTGTCAAGAAAATTGCTCCGCCATTTACTTTCCATAAAACAATAAGAATTTTCTAACCATTTAATCTTAACCCTAATAAAAATAAAAATAAATAACCCTTTTTATCGCTTATAAATAATTTAAAAAACTTGGCGAAGAATCCTCGGAGCAATTATTGGCGGAGCAAATGTCTTGTCACACCCCCAGGGTAATAACTAACTCTCGAACTTACCATTCCACCGTTATGCTTTTACCCAGTGTGTCCTTTCAACGGCATACCTAGTTTTATTTGGCACATTCAAATGGTAACCCCCCCTTTTTTTTAGGGGGGGGGGGGGAGGGGGTCAGCACCCCAACATTCAAAAAGTTATCCGATAAAATTAATTTTGGCAAACAAAATCGAGCTGGTTTACATAACGACCTCTATTAACCTGTTCAGGACATATTGATTTTGCTGTAACTTTCTCCATAGAGCCAATCCTGATTATTTTCGGGACCCGTCCTGAGTAGGCTAGTTGTATTGTTACTGAATAATTCCAACGATACAATAATAACAATAACATATTCAAAATAATGCACTGTAATGTATTCTACATTGATATGGTAATTAAATCAAAACTTAGTTTAATGTTCTGATAATCCAATTTAATGTTGGTTACTCCCCCGTTACTTCTCTCTTTCTATTGCGCTATTACATGAGCCACTTAAAAAAGTTCGAGTCCACTGAACTTATATCATTAAATTATTACACACATACATGTATGTTGATAACACTGCCGCATTAAATGAACTTTGAAACCCCAGAATTTATGTTTGTGTTCCGTTCCATAAATACTACTCCTGTAACAGTACTATACATTTGCGGTTATAAAAATAGTGTTTACCCATGGATTCGCAGCTCCAATTGTACATTCGGACTTGACAATACTACGACGTACTATGTCAATAATACATGCCTCGCCACCCCCTCGGGTTTGAATAGAGAAATAGTGGTTATAGAACTTTGTTTGTGTAGCTCATCATGCAGTGATTCGATCAAGCAAGCATCAATCCGCATATGGAAAATATGCCGTGCTTCAGTGAACTCTGGCGTAAACGGATCGAACACAGCAGGCTAGGTATGGCCTTTTAATGGTATAGGCCTACAGTTATCCCAGGTGATATGATCGGATGTACTAATATCGCCTATAATACAGAAGGGATAACAGAAGGACATAGGTTGCTCTCAGAGCAAGGTGAATTATATCTTATATAGTTCTCCGAACTAAAGGATTATAATACTCGCGGAAGGAAATCAATATATGAAATGGATCGTTCTTTGAAAAACATGTACTTCGCGTTCGTATTCTTCTTTGGTTTTGCGGCCATCAGATCGGTTAATGCGGACAAGATTCTAATGAGCGCGATGCTGGGGGAAGGGAGCCATTTCTTGTGCTCGGCATCGGTTGGTGAGCAGCTCGTCAAGCGAGGACACAACGTCACCTTCCTCGTGAGCAACGCCTTCGCGCACCGGGCCACCGACCCGAAGTTCACCAACCACTTCGACTTCGAAATTTTCCGTCACCCGATCCCCGTGGAAGAGATTCACGCGCAGTTCGAGGCGTTCAACACCCGCGCCTTCTTGCCGGCGTCGTCGCAGATGTGGACGCTAGTCGAGGTGATCAGGGACGGACGCGCTGCCGACTGCGAGGCACTGCTGGGCGACATTGATCTGATGGACCGCCTCGCCAAGGCCAACTTCTCTTTGATCACTTACGATATCAGCTGGACTTGTCCCATCCTGCTCGCCAGTCGCCTCGGCATACCTTACATCGCGATATCTGCAGTGACATCACCGTGCACAGTCACTGGTCCAACGGGATCAGTCAATACCCCCTCGTTTGTCCCGGAAATAATGACGGGATATTCCGACAAGATGAACTTCCGCGAGCGGGTTCTGAACACCCTGGCCTCATTTGGCATTCAAGCAATGGGTGTGTACTTCTATCAGCCTTATAACAGGATAAAAGAAAAATACAACATCGTACCAGATATTCTTTTCTCTCAAATGGTTGCCGAAAGCGAACTGTTCCTGGTGAATTCGGACTTCTCGGTAGAGTTTCCATGTGCCTTGGCTCCGAGTGTCATTCCCGTAGGTGGTCTGACAACGCGTCCTTCAGACCCCCTTCCAGACGACCTCGAGCGGTTCATGCAGTCATCTGGCGAACACGGAGTCGTCATCTGCTCCATGGGAACCTACTTCACCTTAGTTCCTTTCCAGGTCGTCAAAGACTTCATGAACGCCTTCTCCCGCCTTCCGCAGAAAGTCGTCTTCCAGCTGCGCTCCGTACCAGAAGGCATCACCGTGCCATCCAACGTCCTCACACTACCATGGTTACCGCAGAATGACCTCCTAGGCCACGCAAAGACGCGCGCGTTCATGTACCAGGGCGGCAACAACGGGTTCTACGAGGCGCTGTACCACGCCGTGCCAATCGTGGTCATGCCCATCCACGGCGACCAGTACGACACCGGAGCCAAGGTGGTCAGCCGCGGACTCGGCCTCGCCATCGACAAGCTCCTGCTCTCTGAGGACCTCATCTACGACGCGCTACACGAGGTCGTTAATAACGTTACGTTTGCGCAGACGTCGCGTCGGCTCTCCAGCATGTTCCGCGACCGACCCCAGACGCCTGCCGAGAAAGCAGCATTCTGGGTCGACCATGTGATGAAGCACGGTGGCGCCCAATACAAGATGTCCTCCGTTGATCTTGGTGTGATAGAGCGGAATCTCATAGATGTGACTGCCTTTCTCCTGCTCTGCGTCATACTGACAATCACTGTGCTCGTATTAATATGTCGATGTTTTATTAACGCAATCAAATACGTCTTTAGAACTCGCACTTCCAAGGTCAAAATACAGTAACAAAAACTAAGAAAATTAATTTTAAAAAAAGTATTATTTGTAGTATTCATTTCTATTGGACGGGATATTTTTTTCCATACGAGCATCGTCAGTCCGATTTGTGGAATTGTCCATGCAATATGCATATCATTTTGCCTATCACATAAGACGCCAGTATAATTTTCGTTTCTAAATTAAATGAATATCATATAAGAAACTTAATTAATTAAGCTATATGATGTAGATTAATCGATACAATTGTGTAATCGATAAACGCTAGATGATATCAAATACATCATCGGTTATAATGTTACGTTGTAGGAATTGGGAAGAAATGATTTAGGTTTGGAGGGTGGTACGGGGTACGGTACAACGTGGAAATCAAACAATCTCTGTTATCAGTACTATTCCTGTCTGCTTTGATCTTCCTTTTTTAATGGATAGACGGCTTGACTAATAATAGGCGATTGCCAAATAAATATTCCGACTGTGATGACAGAGACGCATGAGCTGGCAAGCATTATAAAACGCTTGCTCATTGTGATCCATTAACTCTGTTAAAAAAATACCCGAAATCAATGGAAAATTTTAAATTTCGCCGTATTGTACCTTGTTGCTTTGCTTACGGTCACAAAAGAATCATATTGGTTTTTAATTTAGTCAACTAATACCTACCGTAATTGTCTACCTGATTATGGCGTTATTTATGATTGAATGAAAAGCGTTATATATGCATGGGCGTCATCAGCTTCTCCAAAGTGTATGTGTGTGCATTGGGGGGGGGGGGGGGGGGGGGGGGCATTGCGAGAGAGCCAAGCGATATAGTTGATAAATGAATATGTGGTAAAATGCTTAACGATCTGGACGAAATAACTCATCAACATAACATCATTAATGTATTCCCAGTGCATTCATTTTATAAAAATATATAAATCGCGCTCTGTTTGGAAGTGATGCATAATTATGCTAGCGAATTTTATGTGCAACATAATAAATTATGCATAATATCTAGTAATTCTCATTACCTGCTCAAGGTATTGCCCACTTCGAAAACTGTTTTACATTAAATATGCATTATACATTTACTTTGTCACAGAAAATTATTTGTAACGAATCACAATAAATGGTAACATTTTATAATTTTAAAGAAGAGTTTTGTAAAACGCGTTATGGAATTACAATAAATGATATAGACTGAAGTATACTAAAGTGGCACATGTTATATCAATTGACCTCTTTTGACCTTTTTTTAAATAATGTTCTAGTTGTCTTCCAGAATTAACCGGCCATTAATAGAGAAATTGGTTAATGCTATATGAAGAGCTTAATTTCAAAAAGCGCTAAATCCACTTTTTCAACTTTAGAAAAAAGTTAGGTTTCTTCAAACTTTGTGCAGACGCTTACGGGAATATGAACATGGAACTTTCCACATTTTTGTTCTGATTGTGTAATTTGCCATGTAATTTGGATGTCTAGATAGCTACCTAATATAGCTTATTAATGTACTGATATCGTTAACTCAATTTGCGTGGGAAGTGGATTTAGCGCCTTTGGGAACTAAGCTCTTCATATGTACTAGTTGCACCCGATAACAGGACAATCCAGTTCAATGCCACTTCCTTCCTATGGGGAAGGTGAGGGCATGGTCAGCTAAAAGGTTATACGAGTCGAAGCAAAAGGTAGATCAGCTGGCCTCATTTCCGTTCAATAAAGTTTTATTCATAATTAGTGGCAATGATTTATTTCTTTATACTTGTAAGATTTTATTTTGAGGGGGTACATTTCAAGTTTGCCTATCTCAATCAAGTAAGTGCATACCATATTAAGTATTTGGGGCCCAGGAGGTAGTGAAAACCGGAATACTAGGGTTGACAAATTCCAACAAAGTTCGTCGGAAATCTGAAAGTGGCTCTGAAATTGACTTCGAGGTCGGTACGACCTTTAGTCTTCTTCCCGACTGGAAAGAACACAACGTGTTTCCGAGTGTAGACCACAGTGTGGACACACTGTGAAACACACTGTGAATCTCACTGTGAACTCAGCACACTCGCTCAGGAACGGAAATAGAACCTAAATCTATTTCAGGACAATGTGCACAAAATGTGAGTAATAGGCTACCTTTTCGTGAAGGGCCGCACGATATACATTATTTTGTCTGTGTGGTTGTAGTCTTTAAAATGAGTTTTTTTTGTAAATGTGCATGTACTCGAATTGCAACCATTATAGCTATTTTTGTATGCCAATTTGTACCCGTTTTTGTATTAGAAAGGGGGTATAATTAAGTTTGCTAAAAATATACTTGAAACGCCGCGAATACGGCTTGGTACGAACAGTCACGTCACGTTCACGTTCAATTCACGTGAAGGTTCTGTACCTTTTGTGAAACAGGTCACCCAAATCTACGAAGTGTCACGTTCAGGTTCTGTACCTTTTGTGAAACAGGTCACCCAAATCTACGAAGTGTTGGGTTACGTGACCAAACAGTTTGTAGATAAACTATATGCAATTCATGAAAGCTCACGTAAATTGGCGCTTGCGTAAAACAAATTAATGTAAATTGTCGTTGAGAAGAGACTAATTCTCGGTAAATTTAATCGTGAACGAACCCATCCTACCTATACTGTTTATACCAATTACAGGCGTACACAGGCCTGGGGGCAGGGGGATGGACACCCCCTACCCCCATCCCCACCCCCTTACATAATTCAAGAAATGTCTTGGTCTCGGCCTCGAAATTTGTCACCGGTCCTGGTCTCGTCCTCGGCTGCGGTCATTTTCTACGGACACCCCCTACCCACACTCCCCCCGCTTACTTCAATTTGTCTGACGAAATATTCCCCCCCCCCCCCCCCTACACCCACCCCTTGAAAAAATCCTGGGTACGCCACTGCCTACAAGTAGCTAGTTCGAATGTCAAATACATTAATTGATTTATTTAATATTGATTGGTTGGTGTGATTGTTTCATTATAATGATTGACTGATTAATTGATTGTTTATTAGATTAAATGACTGACTTATAGATTGACTTGATTCAATGTGATTGTTTCATTATAATGATTGACGATTCAATAACCATAAATAAACACTATTAATCAAATCATTGTTTTATTACTTTTAAACTCATTGATCACTGCAGTACTCACTCACTGCACTCACTCACTCACTCACTCACTCACTCACTCACTCACTCACTCACTCACTCACTCACTCACTCACTCACTCACTCACTCACTCACTCACTCACTCACTCACTCACTCACTCACTCACTCACTCACTCACTCACTCACTCACTCACTCACTCACTCACTCACTCACTCACTCACTTTCACAGGCATGGGCCAGTACGCGCAGACGACGAGCACGGGAACTTCAGGCGTATGCGAACTGAATTGTCCGCTGCGTGTAGCAATTCAGCTGGAAATCAACATGTTTGCCAAAATCCACGCACGACACGTCTGTCCAGCTCCTAATGCTACGGTCACAACTCAGAGCGGCGACCGACCGATTTGTAGCCTGCTCGGTCGCCGCTGGAATTTAGGCATCGCCCAGCGATTTTGGGGAAGTCGAGCAGGCTGTAGAGCCCCAGCGGTGCCTGGGCGGTGCCCTGTCGGTGTCCCGTCGGTCACCGGTCGATTTTATGTCACAACTGGGCTAAATTAGGGATTTCTCCGCGCGGCGTCCCGGCAGTGACCGACCGATGACCCACCGGTTCCCGAGCGGTCTCCCACCGGTCACCGGCTTATTCTTAAGAAATCGCCCGGCGACCGGCGGGTCACCTGTAGGTGTCCCGTAGGCGTACCGGCGGCGACCCGCCGGGCTCCGCCGGGAATTTATCACGGGCATGTGAAAGTTTACCTGCAGGACTTTATAATGTTTGATAATTATACAACCTTGCATTTGTTTGTAACCAAAAGTGCGTAAGCGGGCGAGAAACATTACGGTAATTCCCTTGTTTGTATGATTTGTCACCTGAGAAAGAAATTCATGATGTGCCAAGTAAATCAAGCCTAATAGTATTAACTGAATTTACACTGATCTTTCCTTGTACCTTATTCTTTTTTTTTTTGCAGTAAAGTTAAAATTTAAGACTAGTGGGGTGTATTCTGAAAACCAGTTTAAGTTCAAATTAGGTTAAAGGGATAGTTGAGTATTGGTCAAACTTAACTTTAGTAACCAAAACCTGCACCATTACGGTGCAAACTAATAGTTATAACTCCACCATGCTCGAAAAGTATACACAATTACAAACGACAAAGTAAAGCCCCTGTTATCATTCAAAAAGAGCCGTTACAACTCAAGAGTCAAATTAACTCTAGAGTACGCTAGCGCGAAGCGCTAGCGTTCTAGGTCCTCCTAATACGGGACTGAAACTGAATATTTTTTTGCACGCTAATTGTGATACGGTACTTACCACCGATTCATTCTCCAATATGTGATCCAACTATGGGTTGGATTAAAATGATGGTTTTTCCCTCCATTCCGCTAAAAATCAGTGATTTATGCGCCTCCTCGACTTCTCTCCGTGTGTTAGCGCGACTCCGAACAGATTTTGAACGAAAGATGATCGCGATGCATGGCCGCCGATGCGAACGGCGAACGGCGCTTGCGATACAATTGTACATGCGCGGTAAGCATAGGAGGACCTAGAACGCTAGCGCTTCGCGCTAGCATTCTCTAAAAGTGATGTCCGGACGTCAATCACTTTTATATTATATTTTGAAAGCAAATTTCACAACAATGAGAGCATTTGAATGGGAATTATTATTATTTCCCATGTTTCTTTTAATGATCTTTCACATGGAATTGAAATCAACCAAATCAGTTACAATTAATTTTTTGGGGGCACTTCGGAAAATACCAATACTCAACGCTCCCTTTAAAATTGTATCTACGTCATATCTCCGTCACTAAAATATGTTTTCGCAAGTCGCTATTCCTTAAAGGCATATATGCGTGGGTTATAAAGGGTAGTCAGCAAATTCCAACTCGACTCCGCCGTAATCTCTCGAGGTAAACTCACGATATGTGTTGGATCGATCGAAGAGAGGTGCTTCGAAATATCTGAACAAAGGCCTTCTTATGAAATTGCATGCAGCAAACAAATTTCTCACGCTGTCAGTCCTAGGCATCAAACGGCGGCACTTTGAAGTCGGTTGCGGTTAAGCGTGTTACGTGATATTTTCGCTCGTAAACATCTCTGATTGATCTCCATTCGACTAGTACAAACATTCCGAACGCGACTATTTTTGATGCATTTTTGACTCGGGTATTCGGAAGTGGGACAGTTTGCGATCGCTACTTATAACTGAGCCAATGGGGATTACGTACCGTGCGTAAAAGTGCGCAAGATGGATCCACGCGTCTAATAACCCACGCATATATGCCTTTAAAGTGATGCCTGTAAAAGTGTCTAACTCCACGAAAAATACTTGGAGCTTCCTCGTTTCTCTTCTGCCGTGTTGTTTAGCTTATGGTAAGAGAAGAATAAAATAGGGTTAGATTTTTTCAAATGTCCCTTTGGTATGAAGATAATTATCATTGAAAATCATTATTTCAAAACCGTTGATCAACAGGTTTTGAATAGTCGTAGCATCATTAAAAAGGAGCCGTTAAAACGTAAGAGGGCGCTCTCTAAACACTTATCGGTTTCAACCATTTTGAATACAATATTGTGCATGTGATTTTTTGTGGAAATAGTGATTAGATAGAGAAATAACCAACAACTATTTATATACCTATTTTGTTACTTTTTGAAAAGAGGAAGCATTTTTTTGAATTGTTAACGGCTGGTTCAAAATTATTGAAGTGTGGGGCACCACATTTATTACAAATGACTATGATTATGAATATTTCAGCCGTTTCTGAACCGATTTTGATCAAATAAAGTTTATTCTGTCATTAAAATATTGTGCTCTTTAAAATTTTTCACTCAGTTTTTCATTATCTCACAAAAAATCATTGTATGTAGCGCCCTCTCTACCAAAACTCAACTATCCCTTTAAGTACAGTGTCATATTTTAGTGACGTAGATATGACGTAGATAGAATAAATGTTAGCCTAAAATCGTTTTCAGAATTCAGGACTTGGGCCGTTGCGGTGGTACATGAAAGAGTAAAATTATATAATTAAATGTAGACTCGCATGTATTGTGTGTGTGTGTGTGTGTGTGTTTGTACGTGTGTGTGTGTGTGTGTGTGTGTGTGTGTGTGTGTGTGTGTGTGTGTGTGTGTGTATATGCGTACACACACTTTTTAAACACACACACACACACACACCCACACACACACACACACACCCACACGCACACACACACACACACTTTTGTGGAGCGCCTATATACATACCAAACAATGATCGATTTAGGTCAAAAATAGGTCAAGTTGGTCATCGGCTGCCGAGCGATCGCCGCCCGGTGACCGACTGATCTCCCAGCGGCGACCGGGCGGCGACCGCTCGACCTATTTGACCAATTTTTGACCTAAATCGCTCGACGGCGACCGCTCGATTAGGTCGGTGCCCGGGCGGCGACCGCTAGGCCACCGAGCGTATTTTGGGCGGCGAGTGAAAAGTGAGCAGGCGCCGCCCAAATTTTAACTCCGCGCTAAAACTTCAGCGGCGACCGAGCGATGCCTAAAAACCAGCGGTGCCTGGGCGGCCGCCGCTCGGTGACCGAGCGATTTTGGCTAAAAACTCGCCGCCCGGCCGCCGAGCAGGCTACTTTTTGCGGTTGTGACCATAGCATAAACGTCAACATGCTCCTAAGCGTCAACATAGCTCCCTAGCTACTGAAAATGAAGTTCGGACAGTGTAGTGGGTACGGTACGGTGCTTCCCATGTCACACACTCGTTCTCGCGTACGATTTGAGAGCGTGTGTGCCTATGTGTGGATTATAGCCGTAATACGGCCCTGGTCTGCTGTATACACTAACCTATGGTCAGTGGCTGTATAGTATTGCACTATTTGATGTGCGGGCGGGGGGGGGGGGGGGGGGGGGGGTCATTTAAATACAGAGCTCTATCAATATCCAACATAGGTTATCCTTCACTTCGCTAACTTCAGTCAATGGTCCAAATGTGCGTTACAAGTCCTGCATGCATGCATGAACGCGCGCGCGCACGGGTTTAAAGTGGCACAGTGGCTATTGAAACCACAATACATGTACTTATTATATAATGGTATGAAATGAACAATAATAACCTCCTTGGTTGAATATGAACAGATTACGGGAGGAGGGGGGAAGGGGGAGGGCATAACAAGGTTTAATGGATGGCCAAGGGGGGGGGGGGGGGGTTAGGTCTGGATAAGGAAATATGGCTAGGGCGAGGCAAGGGGGGGGGGGGGTAGGACTGGTCTCGATTAGGATATAAAGCAGTATATATTACCTCCTTGGTTTTAGGTTTTTAAAATTAAATATGAACAGATTATGGGACTAGTGTAGGGAGGGGGGAAAGGGGCAGGGCATGACAAGGTTTCATGGATGGCTAGGGAGAGCCAAGGGGGGGGGGGGGGGTAGGGCTGGAAAGGGAATATAAAGCAGTATATATTACCTCCTTGGTTTTAGTTTTTTTAAATTATATATGTACAGATTATGGGACTAGTGTAGGGAGGGGGAAGGGGCAGGGCATAACAAGGTTTCATGGATGGCCAAGGGGCGGGGGGGGGGGGGGGGGGTTAGGTCTGGATAAGGAAATATGGCTAGGGCGAGCCAAGGGGGGGGGGGGGGGGTTAGGTCTGGATAAGGGAGTAAAAAGCAGTATATATTACCTCCTTGTTTTTGTAAATATTTTTTAAATTAAATATGAACAGATTACGGGAGGAGGGGGGGACGGGGGAGGGCATAACAAGGTTTCATGGATGGCCAGGGGGGGGGGGGGGGGGGGGGGTTATGTCTGGATAAGGATATATGGCTAGGGCGAGCCAGGGGGGGTAGGTCTGGATAAGGGAGTATAAAGGGTTTTAGGTTTTTTTAAAATTAAATATGAACAGATTATGGGACTAGTGTAGAGAGGGGGGAAAGGGGCAGGGCATAACAAGGTTTCATGGATGGCCAGGGGGAGCCAAGGGGGGGGGGGGGGGTAGGTCTGGAAAGGGAATATAAAGCAGTATATATTACCTCCTTGGTTTTAGGTTTTTTTATTATATATGTACAGATTATGGGACAAGTGTAGGGAGGGGGGCAGGGCATAACAAGGTTTCATGAATGGCCAAGGGGGGGGGGGGGGTTGGTTCTGGATAAGGAAATATGGTTAGGGTGACCGAAGGGGGGGGGGGGGGCGGTAGGTCTGGATAAGGAAGTATAAAGCAGTATATATTACCTCCTTGGTTTTATTTTTTTTAAATTAAATATGAACAGATTATGGGACTAGTGTAGGGGGGGGGGGGAGAAGGGGCAGGGCATAACAATGTTTCATGGATGGCAAAGGGGGGGGGGGGGGTTAGGTCTTGATAAGGAAATATGGCTAGGGGAGCCAAGGGGGGGGGATATGTCTGGATAAGGGAGTATAAATCAGTATATAATAACCTCCTTGGTTTTAGGTTTGTTTTAAATTAAATATGAACAGATTATGGGACTAGTGTAGGGAGGGGGAAAGGGGCAGGGCATAAAAGGTTTCATGGATGGTTAGGGGGAGCCAAGGGGGGGGGGGGGTGGGGGGGGGGGGTAGGTCTGGATAAGGGAGTATAAAGCAGTATATATTACCTCCTTGGTTTTAGTTTTGTATTATTAAATATGTACAGATTATGGGACTAGTGTAGGGAGGGGGAAGGGGCAGGGGATAACAAGGTTTCATGGATGGCTAGGGGGAGCCAAGGGGGCGGGGTAGGTCTGGAACAGGGAACATAAGTCAGTATATATATTACCTCCTTGGTTTTAAATTTTGTTTATTATTAAATATGAACAGATTATGGGACTAGTGTAGGGAGGAGGGAAGGGGCAGGGCATAAAAAGGTTTTATGGATGGCTAGGGGTCAGGTAGGGATCTATGTGTTTCCATTTATTGATTATCGATTGACATCTGAGAAGTAGTGGCCTCCTGGCCCGAGGCGTTTTATTGTTTATTGCTTTAAAACCGATGTTAAAGAAATATATAGAAATAGATGTATTTTATGGGAGTATATAGCAGTATAAAAAATAAAATAAAATACTTAGACCACCGGGACCAGGTAGGGACCTATGTATTTCCATTTATTGATTATCAATTGACATCTGAGAAGTGGTGGCTTCCTGGCCCCAGCCGTTTTATTGCTTTAAAACCGACGACAAGGAAATATATAGAAATAGATGTATTTTATTGGAGTATATAGCAATATAAAAAAGGAAATAAAATACTTAGACCCCGGAGCCAGGTAGGGGGGATCTATGTATTTCCATTTATTGATTATCAATTGACATCTGAGAAGTGGTAGCCTCTTGGCCACAGCCGTTTTATTGCTTTAAAACCGATGATAAGAAAATATATAGAAATAGATGTATTTTATCGGAGTATATAGCAAAAAAAAAAACAAAAAAAAAAATACTTAGACCACCGGGGCCAGGTAGGGACCTATGTATTTCCCTTTATTGATTATCAATTGACATCGGAGAAGTAGTGGCCTCCTGGACCCAGCCGTTTTATTGCTTTAAAACCGATGTTAAAGAAATATATAGCAATAGATGTATTTTATGGGAGTATATAGCAAAACAAAAAATAAAATAAAATACTTAGGCTACCGGGGCCAGGTAGGGACCTATGTATTTCTATTTATTGATTATCAATTGCCATCGGAGAAGTGGTGGCCTCCTAGCCCCAGCCGTTTTATTGCTTTAAAACCGATGATAAGAAAATATATAGAAATAGATGTATTTTATCGGAGTATATATCAATACAAAAAATTAAATAAAATACTTAGACCACCGGGGCCAGGTAGGGACCTATTTATTTCCATTTATTGATTATCAATTGACATCTGAGAAGTGGTGGCCTCCTAGCCCCAGCCGTTTTATTGCTTTAAAACCGATGACAAGGATATATATAGAAATAGATGTATTTTATGGGAGTATATAGCAGTATAAAAAATAAAATAAAATACTTAGACCACCGGGACCAGGTAGGGACCTATGTATTTCCATTTATTGATTATCAATTGACATCTGAGAAGTGGTGGCTTCCTGGCCCCAGCCGTTTTATTGCTTTAAAACCGACGACAAGGAAATATATAGAAATAGATGTATTTTATTGGAGTATATAGCAATATAAAAAAGGAAATAAAATACTTAGACCCCGGAGCCAGGTAGGGGGGATCTATGTATTTCCATTTATTGATTATCAATTGACATCTGAGAAGTGGTAGCCTCTTGGCCACAGCCGTTTTATTGCTTTAAAACCGATGATAAGAAAATATATAGAAATAGATGTATTTTATCGGAGTATATAGCAAAAAAAAAAAAAAAAAAAAAATACTTAGACCACCGGGGCCAGGTAGGGACCTATGTATTTCCCTTTATTGATTATCAATTGACATCGGAGAAGTAGTGGCCTCCTGGACCCAGCCGTTTTATTGCTTTAAAACCGATGTTAAAGAAATATATAGCAATAGATGTATTTTATGGGAGTATATAGCAAAACAAAAAATAAAATAAAATACTTAGGCTACCGGGGCCAGGTAGGGACCTATGTATTTCTATTTATTGATTATCAATTGCCATCGGAGAAGTGGTGGCCTCCTAGCCCCAGCCGTTTTATTGCTTTAAAACCGATGATAAGAAAATATATAGAAATAGATGTATTTTATCGGAGTATATATCAATACAAAAAATTAAATAAAATACTTAGACCACCGGGGCCAGGTAGGGACCTATTTATTTCCATTTATTGATTATCAATTGACATCTGAGAAGTGGTGGCCTCCTAGCCCCAGCCGTTTTATTGCTTTAAAACCGATGACAAGGATATATATAGAAATAGATGTATTTTATGGGAGTATATAGCAAACAAAAAATAAAATAAAATACTTAGACCACCGGGGCCAGGTAGGGACCTATGTATTTCCCTTTATTGATTATCAACTGACATCTGAGAAGTAGTGGCCTCCTGGACCCAGCCGTTTTATTGCTTTAAAACCGATGACAAGGAAATATATAGAAATAGATGTATTTTATTGGAGTATATAGCAGTATAAAAAATACAATACAATACTTAGACCTCCGGGGCCAGGTAGGGACCTATTTATTTCCATTTATTGATTATCAATTGACATCTGAGAAGTAGAGGCCTCCTGGCCCCAGCCGTTTTATTGCTTTAAAACCGATGACAAGGATATATATAGAAATAGATGTATGTTATTTGAGTATATACCAAAACAAAAAATAAAATAAAATACTTAGACGCCTGGGGTCAAGTAGAGTTATATGTATTTCCAATTATTGACTATCAATTGGCATCTGAGAAGTAGTGGCCTCTTGCCCACAGCCGTTTTATTGCTTTAAAACCGATGACAAGGAAACATATAGAAATAGATGTATGTTATTTGAGTATATAGCAATATAAAAAATGAAAAAAAATACTTAGACCTCCGGGGCTAGGTAGGGATCTATGTATTTCCATTTATTGATTATCAATTTACATCTGAGAAGTGGTGGCCTCTTGGCCACAGCCGTTTTATTGCTTTAAAACCGATGATAAGAAAATATATAGAAATAGATGTATTTTATCGGAGTATATATCAATACAAAAAATTCAATAAAATACTTAGACCACCGGGGCCAGGTAGGGACCTATTTATTTCGATTTATTGATTATCGATTGACATGTGAGAAGTAGTGGCCTCCTGGCCCCAGCCGTGTTATTGCTTTAAAACCGACGACAAGGAAATATATAGAAATAGATGTATTCTATTGGAGTATATAGCAGTATAAAAAATAAAATAAAATACTTAGACCATCGGAGCCAGGTACGGACCTATGTATTTCCCTTTATTGATTATCAATTGACATCTGAGAAGTAGTGGCCTCTTGTCCACAGCCGTTTTATTGCTTTAAAACCGATGACAAGGAAACATATAGAAATAGATGTATGTTATTTGAGTATATAGCAATATAAAAAATGAAATAAAATACTTAGACCTCCGGGGCTAGGTAGGGATCTATGTATTTCCATTTATTGATTATCAATTTACATCTGAGAAGTGGTGGCCTCTTGGCCACAGCCGTTTTATTGCTTTAAAACCGATGATAAGAAAATATATAGAAATAGATGTATTTTATTTGAGTATATAGCAGTATAAAACATTAAATAAAATACATAGACCATCGGAGCCAGGTACGGACAAAATGCGCGGCTATAGCCGCGAATTTTGTTGCTATTTTGAACCCCCGTAAGTGATTTTTGTTCACTTCTTTCACTGCTAGAAGTGAACAAAAATCACATACGGGGGTTCAAAATAGCAAAAAAAATCCTCGCTTCGCGGCTATCACTGAAAAAAGTGAACAGAAATCACTTAGGGGGGTTCAAAATAGCAACAAAAATCGCCGCTTAACAAACTATGCATAATGTTTAACTTGTATACTGGATCACGTATTATATACATTTATAAATGTTATTTTCGTTTTAATTGTGTATAAGTTGACTGCATTCCTGCATATCCTGTTCTCATTTGAATGTCTTCCTCTTCTCTTTTATCTTCTTTTCCTTTCTGCATACCGGTATTTTTATTGACGTATAATTTGCAGAAGAAGAAGGATGATAATATAGAGAAATGTGAAGAATTTATGTCAACTGTGTTGAAAAGCGCAAAACGTGATAAGTGATTAATAAAATGTGTATTTGTGTGATCGGATAATTATGTCTATAAAATAATGAGCATATAGTGGAGTTATAATTATTAGTTTGTTAATAGGAAAGAGTGCAGATTTTAGCTACTAAAATTAATTTTGACCAAAACTCAACAATCTTTTAAAGTAATCACTGGTAAGATAATCTTTCGAAAGGAAATTAGGCCATCGGTATAATCTTTAACCATCTTACGTGACGTATGACAATTTTGTATGCAACTGAACCACTCTTTGATTGGTTGTATCCCCCAGCTCTATCAAGCCTCACCAAGGATCCCCCATTTGGCGTCAGAGAGATGAGAGGGATAAATGAATCATTAAATATTTAGTTCACAGAAGTATAGAAAGGGAAAGGCGGACAATAGCGTGCGGTTTTCGCCTCCGCAGCTAGCCAATAATGTGATCCCCGCCATGTTAAAGGGATCTAGTAACGGGGCTGTCACACATTCGCGGTGCCAACACGGATGACCACGGATCCAGTGCCGGTTTCAGTACGGTCCAAATACGGTACGAACACGGAGAAGTACGGAACGAACACGGAGAAGTACGGTGTCTATACGGATAAGCAAGGACGCAACACGGACCTCGCCGGAGAACCACGTAGTGAACACGGAGCACACGGAAGAGCCCCGGAAGAGCATGGATCGAGCGCCGATGTGAATACGGAGAAGTGCGGTGTCTACACGGATACGCAAGGAAGCAACACGGACGTCGCCGGCGAACCACGCCGGCCGGAGTGACCCCGGAGGACAGTAGGATAAACTATATTCTAGAGTTGCATTGCCCTTTAAATATTATGAAAACATTCAAATACAAAAAATACGTTTTGTCCCCGAACTATAAGCACTCCCCGGGACGCGCATTGTGTGATAGGGATAAAGTGGATGATCTAGTGTGTTGTCTCCTTTGAAAAGATAAGGCCATCAGTGCATATTTTGCAACTTAATAGTTGTTTATGAAACCGAACAAGTTCGCAGTTATGTCACCCCACAAAAGTAATTCTTATCAAAGTACCCAACTCCCCCACCCCCACGCCATGCCATTCGATAGGATTTATTAGAAATTTGGACAA
>JBAMJV010000593.1:0-164371 GCA_037951105.1 Echinarachnius parma | reverse complement strand
CTCCCTCGCTCTCACCAAACATGCAACATCCAATTCCCACTTGCGTTATTGCACTTCCCTACCCCTCGACTCCCCTTCCCACTTGCCAAACTCCTTGCCTACCTGCCCACTGCCTGGCACCCCGTAGAGGCTTGCTCGCTAGCTTTGTATCGACGTGTTGCTAGTGCATGTTCATGCTGGTTGGTCTTCCTCGGCAGCGTGAGTAATCACTATTGCCTTAGCACAGCATACATCATCATTTTACACCTCTCATTGTACGTGTCAAGTTTAGCAAAGCGGGAATATTAAGAAAACTTGTTATAATCGTTCGCGGGGGAAACTCACGATTGATTTTTTCCTCCTCCCATCATCAAAGACGTGTTAAGCATTGAGCCGTTAATAGAATTAAGTTGGGCTGTCCATGGCTGCGCCTCGAATTCCCGCCAGCCAAACCGGTGTTGACCTGGCGGCGTTGACACGGGTAGGAACAGAGGAGCGCGCCGCTATACGCTATGTGCGATGAGACCCGCTGGCCAAACACAAAATAGGCGTAACAAAATCAAGAAATTCTTTTTATCCTCACAATCATCGTCATAATTCTCTGCTTAATTCTCCCTTTCTCACTTTCTCCTCTATACCATTTTTATTTCCCTCCATTTCATCTAAAATTCTCTCGACTTTTCTCCATGGTCTCTCCATCTCCCTTTCCCGTTCTGTCTATATTATTACTTTCTCTCAAATATCCAATAAAATTGACTTTGAGACGTGAACGCTCGACAATCAGCGTCTACTTTCTCTCTTCCCCAGTTTAACGCCATCTTCTGTCTCTCCTTTATTAATGCACCACATTTAAAGTTTCATCCGATTGCTTAGCGCAATGGGCATTTGTATTATTTTCGTTAGAATTCGATACCCCTTTTCTCTCAGTCTTTGAGAAAGTGTGGCAAGTGTTTTTATGCTACTTGTTATAATATTAGCTTACTTCCTTCAAGTGCCGTGCAATATCAGTTTTATTTCAGAATGCTAATCGCGGAAGTATGGAAGGAGAACTAACATGTCATGGAAGCGTGTGCGAGATAATTGGGTTTCCCATTAAAATATGGATTGTCCTGGAATAACAATACTCGCTTTCCGAATTGTATCTGATCGAATCGCGAGTAGTTCAAATTATGACCGGAAAATTGTGCAGATAATTGAAAACAAAACAAATTGGCTCATAAACAGTTCGAACGTAGACGTATGACAAAATATTCAAACTAAATTTAGTTAAAAGTAATGTTTATAGGGTATACTTTTTGGAAATGATTTATTTCTAGCTATTTTAAAGGTATATTAAGTAAAACTATTCTTTGTAAAACTGCTAATAACAAAATAATAACAATAAATAAAAACAAATGTCCACAAAACGAAATTGATATCAACCTGTTTAGAGTATACCAAGGAAAATAAGTAGTGATCACTGTATACTTGTGAACTCTATAGACACGTTTCATAACATTGATTTCTCTGCAGGGGATCACATTTATTGGCCATTATAGGCAAGGTTATCTGCTATAGACAGGTGGCCACAAAGACAGGTTAGACTGTATACTGATTAAAGTGGGAAATACTGTACCCTTTTTTAATATAAGATGCAAAAGTGAACAAAAGCCCATCAGAGCAATATTGTAGCTCTATATGTAGAGGGCTAATCAAACGGTCTACTGCATTTAAAGGTGAATGAAAGTATAAGTGGGAAACGCCCCACCCCCTAAAAATGAAATGTACACTCTTATTACCAACCATGTGAAAGAATATAATTTTTACTAATATGGGATTATACAAATTTGGCCAAGAAACCGCTTACTAATTGATATATTTGCAAAATTATAAATTCATTTGCTGCGGATTGATATCGCCAACGCGGAATCGCTCATACGCTACGTGCAAATGACCGCGTGCGTGTTCGCTATACGGGCTTGTCCCCAGCTTGTCGATATCTCCAGCCCAGCGCTAGCGGCGCGGACAGGTGCGAACGGGTGGTGGATTTATACATTTCACGGGCGGGTATTGGATTTCTTCCGATATTTCTGTATTTAAAGAGATAGTTGAGTTTTGGTAGAGAGGGCGCTAGACTACTTTTTTTTGGTGAGGTAATGAAAAACTGAGTGTAAAATTTGAAAGAGCATAATATTTAAATAATAAAATCGTCTTTGTTTGATCAAAATCGGTTCAGAGACGGCTGAAATATCCATAAATATAACAATTTGTAATAAACCTGGGGCCCCAGGTTTATTAGAGAATTTTGAACCAGCCGTTAAAAATTCAAAAAAATGCTTCCTCTTTTAAAAAAGTTACAAAATAGGTATTTAAATAGTTGTTGGTTATTTCTCTATCTAATCACTATTTCAACAAAGCATCACATGCACAATATTTTATTCAAAATGGTTGAAACCGATGAGTGTTTAGAGAGCGCCCTCTTACGTTTTAACGGCTCTTTTTGAATGATAACATGATCTTTACTACGTCATTTGTAATTTTGTGTTCCTTTCTAGTTATAACTATTAGTTTGTAATGTAATGATGCAGGTTTTGGTTACTAAAATTCAGTTTCACCAAAACTGTACTCTCCTTACCAGAACTCAACTATCCCTTTAACGATGCTTAGGTTCGGATTTTACCACACAAGCCCTATTTAAATACTTATTCAACAATATTGATCAATATAGATGTTTTCGGCTACTTTCCCAAAACTGTTATTCATCTTTAACTCAAAATATTTTAATCAAGGAAGAAAAACGTAACAAATTAAGTATCTATACTAAAACACTAGACAGGAGGTGTCCATGTGCTTGGCCTTTCAAAAATTGAAGACCTTTAGTTGTTACAATTTCACCATCAACAAGCAACAAACAAATCATGGCCATAAGCTAAGACTGTTCACTCTCAGTCTCCTTTTACATTTTAATTTGCTTTATAGACGATGCTTCGAAACATTTGGGACCTTTTCTCGAAGGCTTTCTTTACAACTTCCTGAATTAGTGAATGATGGTGTTTAACTCCGACATCTAGACATTAGAGATTGTTCTGATTATGCGGCGGGAGCTTTCTACAGAGAATAATGTGAATGCTCTTTTCAATGCCCATGAGCCGCTTAGAAGGAACGCTCCCCAGGGAGATGGTGCACACAATGTGCGCGGTCTAGCATTGTATCCTATATGATCGGGGTAATAATAGTGTACAACGCTTAGATATGATATTGTATCATATTAAGCGCTATATAAATTGAACCTACCTTTATTATTATTACTAATAATGATGTTATATGATAGAAAACAACAATGCTCCTTTTATTACCAAATAGAGAGGGTACTGTTGACATAGGTACGGTTCCCCTCGACTCTACTTCCTGACTGATGGACCCTGTCGAGTACCCAAGTAGAAGTAGAAGTAGAAGTAGGTTTGGAACTACCAACCAACTGGCCACTCGTTGCATACCTAGCCTATAGAATCAAACATAATCTTACCCAAATGTACTGGGCCAGCAGGAATGTGGGCTCAGGGGGTGCTTCACACATGTTTGGAGTTCAACTTGAATTTGTAACCTTTAAATAACATATTTTAGATGCAAAAATGTTTAAAATATATGACTTTTAAAAAAAATGCTACTCTAAGAATATAAAATCTCTTTGATAATAGAAAATACCGACGATGACAAAGATTCTTGTCTAGCTGCGAATATGGTAGATTCCTTGTCGTTTCTTCACCGTGTTGGCTGGCCAGTCTCAGAGGTTGTAACATCGGATATCCATCTGCACTGCATCACTCTTGGTACTATAGAGAGACACTTAGTACAAACAGTCATTCAAATAATGTACATTGATTTCTTTAATAAAACGGCTCCGGTAAATTCAGTAACGTGATTGGTTAAATCCTGTCATGTGACTATTTATTAATTTCAACAAACATGCACGGCTGTAACGTCACAATGCTTGTTTACATTGTTTCGATCTATTGTCATTGAAGTAAAAAACTCGTTTTGTAAATTATCTGTTCCGTAGTAAATACATGTTGGCAGTTTCGTAAATTATATGGTATGTGGTTTGATATTACTAAGTTTGGGAATGGAAATGTATACGGTCCTTTTTATAATTCTCACTTTTACGGACAATTATTCGGCGATTTCGCATTGAACTGAATTTGGTGAATTTGACTCTGACAGAGCATTTTTCTGCAGATTGAAATCAGTCAGTGAGTGCAGTAGTGATGATGAATTGGTATGTAAATTCCTAATAAATTCACACTCTAGAGAGTAGATAGACTGGGTCTAACTGTGGCAAGTCTGTTTCAAATAATCCAACAAAATAAACAATTCCGTGAATGAGCTCGTTTTATAAAACAAATAATACTACGGTCTTATTATCGTGCGTCTAAATGCATCGCACTCTCGGTTTTGTTAGATGTACGCATGCGCACTCGGCTTACGCCTCGTGCGCTACGCATATCTAACAAAACCTCGCGTGCGATGCATTTACACAACGCACTCTAGACCGTGTATTATTTGTATAACAACACTATTCACTGTGTGTGTGTGTGTGTGTGTGTGTGTGTGTTTGTGTGTGTGTGTGTGTGTGTGTGTGTGTGTGTGTGTGTGTGTTCGTGTTGTAAACGGGAAAGGGAAACATATTCACATATATTTTTATTTTGTTTAAATGTAAAATTGATATGGCAAGCTTTGATACAACGTTTTGAGTTAGATGAAATAAAGGTCTTAAATTGGCGAGATATATTTGTTGGATTGTCAGGTAATTCAAATAGAATAAAAAGCTGTAACACTATCATTTTTATGGTAAAATATATTTTGTTTGTATTTAAAAAAGAGGGTGACGTACTACCAACCATTGATACAATACAGAAACTGTTATTAGATTATAAGGACCAAGAAAAGGGAATAGAAATTCAAATGGGGAAATTAGGGCTACACTATTTGTCTTACAAAAATGGGAAACGGTAAAATTAGAATAATAATTAATTGTAAGGCAGTATAGAATAAACTCTTTATACGCGATGCTTCTCCCGTGAGCTTGTAATATTTAAAAAGTATTGATTTTGTAAACATTATTTATAAAGGAATGTGAGCAGTTTTTTGTTTTAAATCTGTTGTTATAATCTCCAATATGTTTATTTGATGGGTTCTGCGAATAATTGTTCTATTCCTTATTTATGATGTTATATGCTATATTTATGATGTTATATGCATATTTATGATGTAAACAAAAAGTGGGTGTGTGTGTGTGTGTGTGTTGTGCGTGCGTGCGTATGTGGGGTAATGGTTGTATAAATCATAATTATTTGTATTTTTTTATAATCACATAAATCACGTAAATACTTCGTTTTGTATAATGGTGGTTCTTTATCAAGTTTCCCCATGCATTTGTAATGTTTTGTTTTGCCTATAAGATGTTGAAATAAATTATTTGTTTGGATAAAATTGGCAGTATTAATTTTACATGTACTTAACTTGTGTACAAAACTTAATTGTATTTTATTTGACAAATTATGATTTGGATATGACAATGAATAAAATGAAATAAAATATTTATCTCAAAAGTATAGACTTTTATTTTCTATCAGCCCGCACATAGTGTACGATGTTGTAAGCTTCTGTGTATGTTTTGTATTCATTGACCTCTTTCATTATTATTTTTTTGCTTGAATAGAAACTTCGGTTACAGTCCGTTATTCCGAAGGTTCGTTATTCCGAAGGTTCAGTTATTCCGAAGGTTCGTTATTCCGAAGGTTCGTTATTCCGAAGGTTCGTTATTCCGAAGGTTCGTTATTCCGAAGGTTCGTTATTCCGAAGGTTCGTTATTCCGAAGGTTCGTTTATCCGAAAATAAAATCGGGTTCGTTATTCCGAAAATTAAATCGGGCTTGTTATAATACTATAGTTTGTGTTTTGTTTATTTAATTTACAGCCTGCATTAAGCATACCCCTCCCCCTTTCCCTCCCTTGGCCAGACCAATCAAACATTTAAGTTTATTTGATCTCTTTATATGAAATTATAGCATTATAACAAACCCAAATTCATTTTCGGATTAACGAACCCGATTTCATTTTAGGAATAGCAAACCTTCGGAATAACGAACCTTCGGAATAACGGACCTTCGGAATAACGAACCTTCGGAATAACGAACCTTCGGAATAATGCAACAAATGTTCGGATTAACGAACCCTATTTCATTTTCGGATTAACGAACACTCAGGTATAGGAAATTTGCGTGTTCGGAATAACGAACCTTCGGAATAACGAACCTTCGGAATAACGAACCTTCGGAATAACGAACCGCACTCAGAAACTTCAGGATGGTGTTAATATATCAAATGCATACAATCAGATGTTTTGTTATCATCACGCAATAGTTGAATAAATACGAAAAATAATTTACAATCACTGTCTAATTTATTTCAAAATTAATCGATTGTTAAACTTTTTTTTTTTTTTTTTTGTTCATTGCAAATCCTTTGCAATGCCTCTTTTAACAATTTTAAACCAGTTTTCCACGAAGACATGGACGAACTAAATAGTATTATACCACATCACATAAGCTGTCGGATCCTGTCAGTATCGCGTTTCCTCGCACTTCTCGTCAACTCTAATCTGTCAGATCTTTTTACATCCACCCCTCATAAATCCCTCAAACCCAAGAGTTTCCCTCCCCTCACCCCTCCGCGGCAGTGTGCAGGTGGTGCAGGTGTAATCACACAGCTAATGAGCTGGCATCGATTGGTGGCGCGAGAGACAGCCATGCCGCCACTTGGCCGTCGCTTCACTGGCATACGACCGCGCGAGTTTATTGAATCATGCAGCATGCCACCGCTCAAAATTTAATTCTTCCGACACCCATGCCTCACTATATCGCTTTGCTCTATATATGTTAAAGGATCTAGTAACTTTGTTGAAATGTGCAAAAAGTGGCAAATGTTTGTAAAATATGATTTCTTTTGTGTGTGTGATCTGATATGTCCACCTATAGTGATGCGTGAAAATT
Source organism: Echinarachnius parma (assembly GCA_037951105.1). Classification (NCBI taxonomy): domain Eukaryota; kingdom Metazoa; phylum Echinodermata; class Echinoidea; order Clypeasteroida; family Echinarachniidae; genus Echinarachnius; species Echinarachnius parma. The sequence goes on along the minus strand of JBAMJV010000593.1, from coordinate 157,362 downwards.
CCATGGAAAATTAATGTCACATAACCAAATAAAAAGCGAAAATGCAAATTTTTTTTTTTTCTAACAAAAGGGAAGTTCGGAAAACCGAAACATATCCCCTGCTTCTATTGGGAATACGAATACAACAAAGTATAAAAAAAAACACTAGTCAAAGAGTTCTAAGTAAAATGTGTGGATTTTGACAAAGTTACTGGATCCCATGTCTCACTACTGTCATTTTCTCTTGGAAGAACCATACTATGCCTTTACTCTATAAAGGGATCTAGTAATTTTCAAAATCCTTTAAAAAAATACTCAGAGCTCTGTTGGTTCTCACGTACCTTGTTGAGTGTGTATTACCAATAGAAGCATATATAACTGATTTGTGTTTTCAGAATTTCTCTTACCTTATAAAGATATTTATGAAATGTTCGAATTCGAATTCTCTATTGGGAGAATTACAACTGGGCAATGAGTTAGCTATTGACATGTCACTTTGCATTGTCGCCCACTATTCGGTTATAATTAGCGTGGAAGTTTCACACATCACTAAAATCACATGTTATCAAAGTTACTATATAGATCCCTTAAAGGGACTTAGTAACATTGTCCAAATCCTCAAAATAAAATTTTAATTCTAGCGGTTCCCTTATACCTTGATGTATTCGTATTAACAATAATATCATGGGACAGGTTTCGGTTTTTTAAATTTCCCTTTCGTTACAAAGATATGTATGATTGAAGTATTCAGATAAGAAAAATCCGGGCGAGTTTTTCTTCCGTGTACAAAGTGAGTGCAATGAGTTACTGAATATCACTTTGCATTTTTGCTCATTACTTGGCTATACAATGTCCATTTGACTTGAAATGTTCACACAATACCCTGTGGACATATGATATAACAACAATATACATTGCATCAACCATTCATCACTTTTTGCACATGTCAACAAAGTTACTAGATCCCTTCAACTAATTATTGCCATTTACTCTTAAAGGGATGTAGTAACTTTGTTGACATGTGCAAAAAGTGATGAGTGGTTGATACAATTGTTGTATACTGTTGTTATCTGATATGTCCACTGGGTGTTGTGTGAACATTTCAAGTTAAACGGACGTTATATATGGCTGAGTAATGAGCAAAAAATGCAAAGTGATATTCACTAACTCATTGCACTCACTTTGTACACGGTTTTTGCGGTCCAGTGGATAATTTGACATCTGAACACTTCAATCGTAAATATCTTTTTAACGGCGAAAGGGAAATTTGAAAAACAGAAACCTGTCCCACATGCTTTTATTGTTAATACGAATACAACAAGCTATGAGGGAACTGCTAGAATTCCAATTGGATGTTGAAGATTTGGACAATGTTACAAGTCCCTTTAAAGGAACCATAATTCACCATTGTCACTTATATACAAAGGATCCACAACTCACTATTACCATTTACATTTAAAGGAAGCAACATAATGTTTCCAAAAACTTTGATAGATACAGAAATTATTATTTCAGGAATGAATTAACGGCGTGGAATAAGAATGCAATATGATAATAAGGTATTTTCCTCCCAATCTTATCCGCTTGAAAGGCCCGCTAAAGTCTTGGCACGGTTCTACTGACACTTAATTGAATTCGTCGTAGTATTAATTATGTGAAATGATTCATTTAAAATAACTTTATTCTGCGTGCTGTATGGAATCTATACGGTGTCAAAAGACAGCATTGTGTTATAAGGGGTAAGGCAGGGGAACACACATAACAACTAATTATGCGATATATGCATTATGAAGGATGCTAACGTCATCTATTGGACAATGTATGCTCACAATTCTGATGTCACAACAGTTCAATATAATTATGTATACCTCGTCAAAATCATTCTTGTCATCTAAGGCGAACTGTGCAATCCCTTTAGTTGATAATGTTTTATTATCAATATTTCGAAATGTTAATTATGATGCATTTGATAATGACAATAGACAAATTTCAGTTATGTAAGCTGATTCTAAACTGTAAACAATGAATATACTCATCGATCGACTATATATATGTTATACACTAACTGTAAACAAGTTTCTTACTGCTCGGTAACGTTTCGCAAATCTTTATATAAATTATCTAAAGATAATATATTGATTGTTGCAAATTGGGTCATTTTACATTAGAGCTACCATCAAACGGTTTGATACAAAACAACCGAAACATTGAAAAAGAAAAAGAAATTGTGCACTTTTCATTGACTTGATATAAACTTAAATTTCAATCGATATGTAAATCCGAATTTGCAAACGCAAAGCTTATATTACGAGGCTATCAAGGATGACAAATTTCATGGCACATCCAATAAACCACTCGAACCGGTAAGTGTGGCATCCTACGCCGGAAGCTCTTGGGGGAAGAATCCCTCTCGCATCGCTCAGTTAGCTCAGCATTCAGCTGCGACGCATCGCACATGCAGATTGACGACACTAGATATGATGGTGTTGGAGGAACGGGGTGTCTCATTTCTTTCTCATCGTCATTCAGGGGCGAAGCGAAAGGTAACTAGGGGCGAGTACTCCCCTCATAAAACCATTGCCTAATCAAGACCCCCTTGGAAGACATAATGTAGCTATATGAAGACAATATAGCCGCTGCTCCAGACTACCCCCTTTACCCTCCCCCTCGAAGGGGTTGTTGCCTTCTTCTTGACCCCCCCCCCCCCCCCCCACACACACACACACACCCTAGCTACTAGCTATAGGCTGCTATATCATTCTGGCTATACCATTGCTGACGGCAGTGTCCAGAACTGTCAGACTAGTGGCGATTGTGTGTCACCGGCAGAGAGCTACACTTTGTCATTATACATGTAATATGCGAGCAAATAATTATGGTGCCAATGGTAGAAAGAAGTAGTGTGTATACCGAATGAAGCATTTCATTGCTACAATCCAAATAATAAAGTATTTAGAATAATCTTTGAATATTTTTGACTCAACACTAACATCACTGATGAAATAAAAGACCATCAGTACGTCGACGGAACAAACTCGTGAGCGCACGGACGCCAGCAGACAAAGCTGATCTTGATTATGTACTTCTTTCACATCTACTCATGATTAGCTAGCTACTTACAGTCATTAGCCGTCTCAATTTCTGTTGGACAAATCCTATGAAGTTAATGGATCACTTCTGCAAATCTTCCCAAACTGTTCTTATGAATGTATAATGTAGTTATGGATTTATAGTTATGAATTATATATGTATTGGGTCATGTAGTTCGTTTAGTTTATTTGTATTTATTGTTAGCTTTTATTTCAGTATGCTTTTCTTTACAAAAATCATATAAATTAAATCTAAAAAAACCTACAATATCATGTGCATTAAACGGATGGCTCTTAACCTGCAGTTTTGCAATCAAATAACTGCAATAGTACATTCCAATATATGCCCTTGATCATTTAAAGGGATAGTTGAGTGTTGGTAAAGAGGGCGCTACACAAACTAATTTTTGGTGAGATAAAGAAAAACTGTGTCAAATTCGAAAGAGCATACGATTTTAATGACAGAATAAACTTCATTTGATCAAAATCGGTTTAGAAATGCCTGAAACATAACAATTTGTAATATTGTGGCCCCACAATCATTACAACAAGATTTCAAATATTTTTGGGGCAATTTACAACGTATTTACAATATTTACAAAAGTGATTATTCGAATATATATTTACAGGGTTTTATGCCGAATCATTGGTATCTACGAGATATCTTTAAATTTTTTTTCAGACCTTACTAGTATAGATACAAGGTATTAGTCGAAACTCTGAACAAATGAAAAAGGAAATGGTAGGTGCTGCAAATAGGACCGATATACACATGCAAGGCGTTTTCCTTGTGAACTCATATAGTTAGAAAGCGGATCTGAGACGAATGCATCAACATGACATGACTTTGGCAACATACTGTAATATTAAAGGCATTGTCTACATAATACTTTCTTGCAATTTTATTCTCACAGTTTGTTAAGTTCGCATCACTATTTATCTTTGGTCTGGTCTATATATGACAATCTTGATAATCATGCTCTCGAAGTTATGTGCTGTACAAACTATACAAAACATTATGACAACTAAATCCTGTTAAAGCGTTGGTGTCAATATAACAAAATAAAGGAGGAAAGTTGTTTGTAAAACAGGCACAAATATAACAAAAACGGCACGATGTTTTTAAATTGCGATACCTATGATCATATGACTTTGGTAAAATAATTGACCCTTAGTAGTATGTTTTCGACATTTTCTTGTTTTCGCAAAATATTCCTATAGTGGGCTATACCACTATGGTATAGCCTATAGCAAAAGTTGAGTGTGTTTCGCACGGTGTAGGCCTATAGTGTATACGTACAAACATGCAAGTTTATACTTGTATGTGCAGTATGTGTGCATGTATTTGATAAATGCATTTAAACATATAGGAGCTGCTCGATCACATACATTATAATCCACTCATCGTGCATTCTTAGGAGGAGGGGGCTGTTGGTGATATAAGGGTCAAATAGGTAGAGAGTAGCAGCACAGGTAGGCTTCAACGTGTTAAAGAGAAACTGAATTCAACTTGCTGCGATAACTACTCAGGAACAGTCCGCCGTTCAGTATCATAGTCGCTCTAATATATATTGTGCATAATTGATTGTAAACTCGAAATAATTACAGATTAACCAGAAAGAAACAATATAATATTTAAATGTTTGGAATATCACTGCAGTTAAATTATTCAGCATTACAAATATTCACTAGGCTTAATCGATTATACACATTCAGCCATCAGTGGTTGTCATAACTCATAAGCACATACGTATGTCTGATTGTGTGCAAGGGAAGTGCGCGTGTTTTTAGATTTACCAATATTTAAGTATCCAAAAGTCGGACTTGTTTAAATGTAACTTTACCGGTTCCCATGGTAATTTTCATTTGAAGTAATAACGGTTAGCCCGTATCTAGGATGCCCTCATAGCCCGTCTCCCCCGGCAAATGTCACCTGAACACATAGCATGGTTTACTCAGCCGCCGTACGCGCTCACTCTAATATTGATCACGGTTATATACAGGCACTCATGCAGTAGCATGTTTGAGAAGTATAAATTAAGAGAGTTATACATAATAGAGAGGGGATGGAGAATGGACGAGACGATAGAGCGAACGGGAGATATTTGGAGGATGGAGAGAGGGTGTGCGAGAGATATAGCAATATAAAGAAGACAAGTTAAAAGGGAGAAACAGGAGAAGAAGATGAGATTGAAAAAAAGATGGGGAAGGGAGGAAAGGATGAAGAGATGAAATCGGAAGAGTGAGAGGGGAGAGACATTCAAACGTGAGAAAGAGATGAAGAGATGAAATCGAAAGGGTGAGAGGGGAGAGACATTTAAACGTGAGAAAGAGATGAAGGAACAGGGGATGAAGATTTGCAAGAATTAAATGTAGATATGTGACGTTCTGTCTAATGTCTTATTACAGTGCATGACTGTAATACTTCCAGGACGAGGGTGGAGAATTTGATTGATATCATCCTCAATATTTAGCACATTGACTCATTCAAGTCGCCATGCTCAGTAACAATTATTCAGGTTTCGGGATAAATCAAGAAAGTGGCATGCTCTTCATTGAACAGAAAGTGTGATTGTTTTAGGATTTGCGTGTAATGTTACAATATCAATATAAGCTGTATCAAATAGATAATCAAAATATATATTACGGTAAATGATTGCTATTCCAAATAGACTTTTCCTCGTACCCTGGGAGTGTTTCACAAAGATATAAAGTTTGACTTTAAATCATATCGTAGACAAAATCAAATAAATATGAACCACAACCTAGAATAGGATTTTAAAAAGACTGTATTGACGAATTAACAAAAAATGTGATCCCTCAAAGGTTGATCTCCACAACAATTTCAAACGTATAACCTCCAATAAAGTCTGCATTTTTTTCTTTCAAAAATACCTGTTTTTGTGTTTACTCATCGGCTCGAATGTAGCATCGAACAACCATGCCCATTCTCTCGGCACACAGCTATATGCACACTAACCATAGCGCGCGCATTGATCGTTGTTCGATGCTATGACGGGCAGTAAGTGCGATTTATCAGGCACTGACTTGGTACAAATTTACACAAATTGGAACCTGACATGGTGTCACTCAGAGCGCCCTAAAACAAAAATACACAACCCAAATTACTGTTCTTGGTATCGTTTTTCATTGGAAAAGATACCCTATCCGATGGACATAATTATTTTGTTTCTATATTTTGGGAAGTGCCCCGTTCCGTTTTTTGGGGGCCACCCTGTATATATGTGTATACATATATGTATGTGTGTGTGTGTGTGCGTGTTCGTGTGTGTGTGTGTGTGTGTGTTTGTGTGTGTGCGTGTGTGTATGTGTGTGTGTTCGTGCGCGTGTGTGCGTACGTGCGTGAAAGATAAATGTTTGAATAGTATATTTACACAATATATACATTTGATACGCGAGTCAATACAAAGACAATTGATTACCATTAAAGGTGCACCTGTAAAGTGTCAGATATATTGCCCAACACGACATTTGAGACTTCAATTCTATACAACATTTATTGCAAGATATGACCGAATGACGTGTGAAAGTTTCATTGAAAAAGAACACTGCTTTCCTGGTTAAAAAAAAAAGGCGACATTTTGTGTCAGCTTTTACAACAAATTACAGTATGACGTTTATGACCGTTTATAAACGCTCTTTAGCTGAATGATTACCAATGATAGATATCGTCATACTAAAGGGGCATTTGAAAAAATCTAACCCTATTTTATTCTTCTCTTACCATAAGCCAAACAACACGGTAGAAGAGAAATGTGGAAGCTCAAATTAATTTGTGTGGAGTTAGACAATTAACAGGTACACCTTTAAACTGTTTCAGTAATTTGTTATTCTTAAAGCCAAATAACAGTTTTGGAAAAGTTACCGAACAAATCTATACTGGCCAAACAAATTGATCAATATTGTTGAATAAGTATTTAAAAAGAGCTTGTGTGGCAAAACCTAAGCATCGTTAAATGCAGAAATATCGGAATATCTAATGGCCGCCCGTGAAATGTATAAATCCACCGCCCGTTCGCACCTGTCCGCGCCGCTAGCGCTGGGCTGGAGATATCGACAAGCCCACATACCGGGGACCACATTGAGACCACGAGGTCTTTTGCACGTAGCGTATGCGCGATTCCGCGTTGGCGGTACGATTTGCGGCAAATCAGTTTTAATTAAATAAAAAAAATAAAAAATAATTTTGCAAATATATCAATTAGTAGGCGGTTTTCTGGCCAAATTTGTATAATCCCATATTAGTAAAATTATATTCTTTCACATGATTGGTAATAAGAGCATACATTTCATTTTGTTTGTGTGTGGGGCGTTTCGCACTACTGTCATTGACCTTTAATAATAAATAAAAGCAAATGGTATGTATGGGAAAGATGAGGTTTTCTACGGTCATGTTTTGTTTATTCTTACATTTTCGAGCAAATAACCCATTTTCAAAACTGCAAAGTAATATATTTATATTCATTAACTATTTCGTTTACTACGATATTGGTAAATGATAATGGAAATACATTTAATAAAATCTTTAAAATGTAACTTGTATGAATAATCATACTATTGTGTTACCACAAACTGTATAGAGCTATTCCAAGTAGTTTGATGGGATTGGGCGAGTTTTGCCGAGCCGTGGCTTCGGGCCTAGTACCACGAGGTGGGGTGTGAACGGGTACATGATTTTACATCAGTAGGTTTAATCATTGACATCATTGCAAGTTCTCGTAGTAAGAACTCATGGAAGATGATCGCAGACAGACAGCTTATGATTATAATGAATCGTTTTACCGCCCTGGAATATGAGTCAACAGCTCTGAGTAAAAATAATAAGACACTTCGTCTTTTACCACGTGCTGGAACCCCTATTGGACGACTTGGTTTAGAATATCGATTGGGCACGCTTATCGTGAGTGTCTCCATCCTTCGACCAACCTTGCATAGGTCCCTTCCAACACCCTCTTCCACAAGCAGGGTAGAATGAAAGCTCGGCAAGAAGTTATCGTGATAAGTCAAACCTAAACAACAGCACCGCCCGGTGGGCCACACGAGCGGTGAATAGAGGGTCGCGTGGCGTCGAGCTCTGGGGCACACTAGCCGTGCTTGTACGCTGTATATCCTAACATCTTCCCTCAAAGTTCGAGCTTAGTGTACTTGTCTTCAGACGTCATCTAGAGAAAAATGTGGGAGCTAGAGACAGAGAGGGAATTGGTTAGTTATAATATTACTCGCTGCCTGCCACGTGCACCTCTTATTCTGCGTTTAATTATGTTTTATTTGGTTGAGTTACTGAAAGGAGCGGTCGGTGAAACACAATGGAGTGTGGGCAGGTATTTGTACGGGTGGTGTTTTGTTAAGCTCGGTCGCTTCGGCGCGCGACATTATTATTCTGATCATCAGAAACACAAGTTTTCTTTTCTATAATTTCATGTATTTTGTATACTTGTAAAAACACAAGGGCCTTTCTTAGTTTTGTATCAGAGTAGAAAACTTGTTTGTAAAAGAAATGTGCATGCGTGCGTGCGTGCGTTTGTATGTGCATAATGTTTGTTGTTATTAAATATCTTGCGTTGATATGGTTATAACTAAAGTATGATATTAATGGATCCTTAAAATGTTCAAACTTTACCCGCCAAATTGACATAACGGGCTTTTCTTTAACTAAGAAATGTTAATTTGCTCTCATATTGTTTATTTTGTTTGGGTTATTAAAGGGATCTAGTAACTTTGTTGACATGTGCAAAAAGTGATGAATGGTTGATGCAATGTATATTGTTGTTATCTCATATGTCCACAGGGTATTGTGTGAAAATTTCAAGTCAAATGGACATTGCATGGCCAAGTAATGAGCGAAAATGCAAAGTGACAGTCACTAACTCACTTTATAACACGGCTCTGGTAAATTCAGTAACGTGATTGGTTAAATCCTGTCACGTGACTATTCATTAAATTTCAACAAACATGCACGACCGTGCAAAACAGGGTGCAACCCCATGCATTACTCGTTTTCGTTGCGCAACTTTTTGCACGGCTATGACGTCACAATGCTTGTTTACATAGTTCTATCGGAGACAAACTTGCGAGAGTGATTAAAAAAAAGATGGAAAAAGCTTCGTTTTGTAAATTATCGGTATTGTAGTAAATCAATCTTAGCAGTTTCGTAAATTATATGGTATGTGGTTTGATATTGGTAAGTTTTGGAATGGAAATGCATAAAATGCTTTGATAATTCTCATTTTACGGGAATTTTCTTCGGCAATTTCTGGTGGACTGCGTTTGATCTGCTTCGCTTCACATTCAGTGAAGCGAGTGCAGGTAGTCGGATGGTGAATTCAGTGTAAATTCATATTCACACTCTAGAGGGTAGATAGACTGGGTTTGTGGCATGGCAAGTCTGTTTTTAAAAATCCAGCAAAATAAACGATTCCGTGGTTGAGCTCGTGTTATAAAACAAATAATACACGGTCTCAATTATCGTGCATCATGTAAATGCATCGCGCTCTCGGCTCTGTTAGCTGTGCGTTGCGCACTCGGCTACGCCTCGTGCGCAACGCACAGCTAACAGAGCCTCGCGTGCGATGCATTTACACAATGCACTCTAGACAGTGTATTATTTGTATAGCATTCACTTTGTACACAGTAAGAAAAACTCCACCGGAGTTTTTCTTATCTTAATACTTTGATCGTACATATCTTTGTAACGAAAGGGAAATTTGAAAAACCGAAACCTGTCCCATGATTCTATTGGTAATACGAATACAACAAGGTATATTAGGGAACCGCTAGAATTAAAATTTTATTTTGAGGATTTGGACAATGTTACTAAGTCCCTTTAAAGCAAGTTTCTAAATGAAAGAAGAAATCTATAGTGAATGATAGTAAAAGTGATAATCATACCGTATGGCTAAGTGTTATCAACTTGTTCAATGTGTCAGTACATCCATACGTGATAAAGGTGTCAAACTAACGCAATGAGCCGAATATCTCACTCAGTCATGTCAGTGGTTGATGAACAAAGCTCCTTTTTTTTCCAGAAACGATTAAATAAATAATATAACATGTAATAGAGGTAACTAGTCCGAAAGAGAAATCCTACATATTGACAATTAGCTATAACAAGAAAATGGGATGGACGTAGTGTAATATAAACCCCTCAAAAATGTTCGGAAACTCAAGTTTCATCGATCATATCTCTCGTATTTTTTAATAAGAATACTCGAAATCGGTGTCACAATAAAGCCTCATTATATACCTTTCAAACGATGCATTATGTGTAGTGATTATGCAATTGGGGCGATTGCAGTAGCCCAGAGAATAGGGGGAGGCAGGAAGTGAAATCTCGCAAAATGGCCCCAATGCATTCAATTTACGAGTGCAAGACTGTGTTGACCAGTTTTCTAAAGGTTAACATTCTATTGAATGCTGCCACCCTTTCCATTCATCAAAATTGTTAAATTTGATACCATTTTAATGGAAATTATCTCTTCCTTACGATGGCATATTAATCGTAAGGATTATGCAAATGGGGTGTGTGCAGCGAACCGGAATATGGAGATGGGTCGAGTGTGAAATCAGACAAAAAGATATGGAGTTGACAAAAAAAAAGAGCGTTGCATTTTTTTCGAGCTTTTGGGAGGATTTTTTAGCATTTCAAATAAAATATTCATGATTTAAATTGATATCAACGGAAAGCCCAACAACTCTTCTGTATGAAAATGTGACATTTATAATGATTTTTGTAAAGGGCGGCTGCAGGGAGATGAATGTGGGGGAGCCTCAAAAGTGACCCATTTCAAAACACTCTGATTTAGTGTCGGTATCTGTATACCATTGTGTAGAGGATGTAATGCGACTTGAATGAGTTGGCCATGAATGAGAGGAATTCAATTGAAAACGCATGAATAGTGCCTTGAAATCAGAGCGTTTCAAAATGGGTCACTTTTGAGGCTCCCTCCCATTCATCTCCCTGCAGCCGCCCTTTATAAAAATCATTATACATTTCACATTTTCATACAGAAGAGTTGTTGGGCTTTCCGTTGATATCATATTTGATCATGAATATTTTATTTGAAATGCTAAAAAATCCTCCCAAAAGCTCGAAAAAAATGCAACGCTCTGATTTTTTTGTCAACTCCATATTTTGTTGTCTGATTTCACACTCGACCCATCTCCATATTCCGGTTCGCTGCACACACTCCATTTGCATAATACTTACGATTAATATGCCATCGTAATGAAGAGATAATTTCCATTAAAATGGTATCCAATTCAACAATTATGATGAATGGAAAGGGTGGCAGTATTCAATAGAATGTTAACCTTTAGAAAACTGATCAACACAGTCATGCACTCGTAAATTGAATGCATTGGGGCCATTTTGCGAGATTTCACTTCCTGCCTCCCCCTATTCTCTGGGCTACTGCAATCGCCCCAAATGCATAATCACTACACATAATGCACCGTTTGAAAGGTATATAATGAGGCTTTATTGTGACACCGATTTCGGGTATTCTTATTTAAAAATACGAGAGATATGATCGATCAAACTTGAGTTTCCGAACTTTTTTTGAGGGGTTTAGAAAGAAAAGACAAACTGATGATAATCATGACCCTTGAATTTTGCTGAGAAAGAAATCTTTGCAGGACCCAGCAAGGCATACAAGTATTATATGAAGCCATGCTACCATCCTATAGGCAGTGGACTAGCTAGGCTTTGTATAGTCTTTCGTCAAGACTCTCACGCTATATGCACAATTTCGCGAGCGGAGCGAGCGGAGTGTGAGCGAAGCGAACACATCGAGCGGGTACCGCGAGAGTCTTTCTTTCTTTGCACATTGGTTGTTGTTTATTTCTAATGTAAACCTATTAAATAACGAATATTCATCTACCAAGTTTGGTAGATCAGCCGTTTGCGAGTGTTAGTCTTTGTTTAGACACTCAATCAAGCTGCATAGTAAAACCAAGTAAAACTAAACACGCTTTCTTGCACAATACACGGTTACTGGTTGTTAGAGGGTCTCCGCAACATACTAGCGTAGGCCGTACACAGAGCGCTCAGTGGCCGTACATGTTAAACCGTCGATTCGGACACATCCATTACATGAATAGGGTACGTCATTTCAATATGTTGCTTTCTTTTAAAATAAAGAGCTGAGATTTGATATGGATACAAAAAAGGGTATTTTTATGCTTCAGTTTTACTCTGATGTATCTCATATTTGATCATTAGAATAGTTATCATAATATTAATTTTTGATACTAAATACACCCCTTGATACATGATGGAACACGCCACGGCAATACTCGTGTATTAGGCCCCGGGTCAGGCAAAGGTTACCCGCATCTAGCGATCTGATTCGTTAATGTTTTCATCTCATTAATAAATTACTGAGTGGTAAGATCATAAAGGCTCTATATGGGAGCCAGTTCGTATCGCTCGCTGACCCCGTGCTCTCTCACAGCTAGCTAGCTCGCGATCGCATAGAGAATCTTCAAGCCATATGGAGCCTTGACTAAAGGCTAGGCTTTGTAAGACGACCCGGCTCAATTATTATGTTATGTTTTCGTGTCCCATTTTGCTTACGTTTCATCCGCCAGCTTACTGCAGGCATTGGAACGCACCCCAGTAATGTATGGAAGGCCAACATGTGCAAAATACGCGAGTTGGTTAAAGTGATACATGTAAAGTGTCAGATATTGCACAAAATGACATTTGAGACTTCAATCCTATATCAATATCATTGTAAAATACAATTGAAAGATTTGTGAAAGTTTGAAAGAAAACGAACACTGTTTACCTAGTGAAAAAAACGAATATTGAGTTCATATTTTATCACCGAATACTGATGGTCTGCCATACTTTTGTCCCAGTAATGAATGATCCGTTTGAGATATTCGCACCAGTGTATTTTTACACACGTAGTACATAATTCATGGAATTTGAACTCGCTCGGCTCAAAGTTCAATCTCCGGAATGTTCTCACGGGTGCTGCATGCGGACGTTCTCAGCTGAGACATTGTACTTTTTTTCAATTGCGTTGATTAACGCTTTAGAAATAATGATTTTCAATGATAATTATCTTCATACTAAAGGGACATTTGAAAAAATCAAACCCTATTTTATTCTTCTCTTACCATAAGCTAAACAACACGGTAGAAGAGAAACGAGGAAGCTCCAAGTAATTTTCGTGGATTTAGACACTTTACCTGTGTCACTTTAAGTGAACAAAAGGACGCAACGTTTCGTAGAAAGATGCACCGTTTAATAACCTGCTTTGAACAATCAAAGTTCGATATCTAGCGGTCGTCATAAGGTTTCGTATCGAAACTTTAAAACAATGTTAATATTCAGTTCTTATGAACGTAATACACTGTATAACAGTGTTACAGATAAGAAGAGTAGCTTTATTTACGAACAGGCACCACCACAAGACTAGTGAGGAAAAGTGAACTGTGAATTTGATCAATGCACAAATCAGAAAAGATTAAGTTGTTCTGAGGTTCCGTTACGCCGTTTTGCAAATGTAATCAGCTGGGGCCCGTTGCAGAAAGAGATGCAATCGGTTGTAAAGTTGCAATAAATCGCTAGTCAGAAAATTTGCGCATTTCAACCAATCAGATTTGCGCATCTAGTCACATGATCTGACTTATTTTTTTTTTGTTTTGAAATAGTATTTTATTTTTCTCTCAAACAAACAAATTTACAACGTAAATCATTTGCAATACAAAACAAATTCTTTCAACAAATTCATATGAATACTCATAAATTATTATTTACAATCCACGTACAATTAAGTGTTACCTAAACAATAATCATGCTCTTACTCTATACAATTCATATTTTCTGTATGTTTTCTTTTAACATTTTCCAACCACTTTTCGTTTAATTTCATGTTAGCAAGATCTTAATGTATGTAATTTGAGAGAATATTATAATTTAAGTACAACACTATTGCAACTTTACAATCGATTGCATTTCTTTCTGCAATGGGGCCCTGGTGTAATATGTCCAAATCGGCCTTCCATATATAAGCAGAGGATAAAGCATTGTAGCCTGATTTGAACTGGTAGTGAGACTGTGGATTAGTCAGGAATAAGACTAGCCCAGAGTGGTACTTACACGAACCACTCCTCGTCTCCTCCGTGTCCTCCTCCCTTTCACACACTCAGATCAAGCTAAATCAATTGCACATTTGAAGCAGACTAATCTACCCCGGCAGCTATGTTGGAGGAGCTTCTATTGTTCAAAGTAATCAAACTTCAATCAGATACCGACCCAGTTTAGGCTTTAAAAATGCAGGAGAGATTTTGAAAGAGGGTTATTTGATCAAAATGGTCGTATAGCTCAACTAGTATACTGTTCGTCAAAAGGGTATTCTACTAAGTACGCTATCGCATTTTCCCCTTATTCATTCACTGTTTGGATTTATTTCTTTGTTGATTGGGAAAAGTTTTGAGTTTTGATGATTATGTTATTTTAAAGGCGAGGTAAAGTTTTGGTTGAGAGGGCACATTATGAAATATTGTTTGCGAGGTCCAGACAATTAGGTAAGAATGACATCCTTTCAAAACAAAATAAACTTTGTTTGATCGATCTCCGACAAGAAATAAAGATACAAATTGACACAATTAATTCATTCCAATAAAAATCGTGGCCGTCAAATTGTAATCGAGATACAAAATTAATTTATGTAAGATGTACACATTCGTGAAAACTTACCAAAGTAATTTATATCGTAACAATTATATATGGGATGTTTACTAGTGATGAACACCGAATCATCCAGTGTCTACCTTGCACTCTCTTGCGTTAACGGTTGCTATTTGAATGAAAACCAATTCCTAACTAAGCAGTGATCCATTCATTTTGTCAAATTTAACCAAAATCACTTGGAGGTTTCACATTTCTCTTATAACTTTTGTTTTTGTACTCCTGGTAAATATGTAGACATGTACACATGGGTTGGGATTTTTACCTTTCTGCCCAGCTGGTGAAACATGATATAAATTGTTCTATTTCACTAGGTGAACAGTGTTATTTATCATTGAAAGTATTACACAACATTCACAAGAATTACAATAGTTTCATATTGTAATAGGGCAGTCACACCGCCAAACCGAATCCAAACCGACACGAGACCGCATAATTCGGGGACGTTGCGGGGACGTTCGGGGTGCTAGCGGTTTGGTGTCGAAGTGGTATCGGAATTGTCGGTCTTTGTCGGAGTCCATTTCGGACTCCGAATTTGTCGGAGTGGGTTCTGTCGAGCGTGCTCGAAATAACCCACTCCGACAAATTATCGGGGTGCTTGCGGGGACGTGTCGGGGTCGTGTCGGGGACGGTTCGGGGAATGCGGGGAGGATTCGGAGTGGATTCCATCTGGTGTCGGGGTGAAAATTTGGGCTGGATTCGGTTCTGATGCCATTTGGATTCGGCCGAACTGAAACCGCAAGAAAAAAAAAGAATGAAAATGTTCTACCCGAATGATGCCCGGAACTACACCGATACCAAACCGAATCAAGACCGAATAGCCCTCGAGCGATGCGATATTTACCCACTTGAGCACATCCGGTATTTGCAAGAGGATCGATATCTTGGGCATATTTACCTATAATTTTCATCTGGAAAAAATATATCCTCTATTGATTTCAGCTGTGCTATGAATATAATTCTAGTCAAGAAATTTGTTTAGACAAGAACTAAAAGCTATATCAGTCCACAAAGTTTCGGCAACAGCGTATGTTTATTTGTAAGTGGCATAATTTTAATTCTGATACATAATTTTTCTTTTTATACGATCTTTCCCTCCCCATATAAAGTCAAATGATATTTGTTTCCACTTCTAAATAAACCCAAGGAGGGATGAAACATAATTTAACTTTGTTAATGCATACGTTTTCAATAAATGTATAGTCAAATCCCGTTGTTTCCACCAACCTAGAAATTTTTTTTAATTTTACTTAATATTTCTTTATAATTTAGATCATCTTGTGTTCTAAAATCGACTGAAATTTTACTTCCTTAACAAATTTTTCCAAATAAAGGCCCATCCCAAATTCCTCACCTATAAACATCAAATTTGTCTTTTCCTTATTCACCTTTAAACCACGTAATTTTTCAAATTCTTCAAATATATATTGCAACCTTCTAATGGAGTCTATATACAATACAACAATATAATACTTTTCTTAGTTCGTGTTTCCCAAAAATGTATCCCTTTAATTATGTTGTCCCTCCTTACTTCATGTGCCAATAGTTCTATTGCAACCCAAAACAAATAGGGTGCCAATGGATATACACACATATATACACACACACACACACACACACACACTTTTTTTGTGCAGTAGATACAAGCAAAAACATATACAAGCACTATTCAGATAAAACATTACTGCTGTTTAATGACCAGTCTTGTTTATTTCTATCATTATAATATTCAGTGAAATATTCCATAATTTCACTTTCAAAATAAGCAATACACATTATATAGGCAGCTCCCTCCAGGTACAATACATATTATGTTGTTTCATTTAAGTTCAGGATTACTTCATCCTGTACTTTGACAAAGAAAATAATTATAATGAAACATAAATCGGAAAAAAATTTGCGCACAATCATTTTAGTAATGTTGAGTTGGGTGGGAAATAGAATATGAAACTGATAATAGAAACAATTCTCGTTCAGATAGAGTAAACCCAAGTGTCGTATTTATACTAGTGGGATGAATTCGGGCTGCGTTCCATGTGAGTTCGGGATTGTCGGTTTGATGTCGAGGTTCATTCAAATATTATCGGGGTCGTATCGGTCTTGATTCAGCCGAATGCAAACCGAATTCGCGCGATGAATAGAGACCGATAGAAGACCGAATGATTTTTGGTGTGACTGCTAGCCCCAGTTCAGTCTCTTGTCGGTGCCCGATAAATTTGTAATTTAGTTCGGTTTGGTGTCGGTCTGGATTCGGTCTGGCGGTGTGACTGCCCTATTACAAATACAATCACGCAGGAACGGGATTACTGGAATATGATATTTTCCCCTTGTTTATAGGACTCGTTTCAACCTTTCTGCTGCTATTTCAAATACAAACTGTCATACTTTCCGAGAAATATAATTTCCTAGTTTCTGTTTAAGTAAAACGACTGAAAATCAAGAAAATGCAAGGTTGTCCAATATTAATACACAGTTTAAAAATCAAGATTACATCATACAGCGTACAGTGCGAGTAAACAATATCGCAAATGTAATAATACAAAGCTTCAGACAATGTTTTATCATTTGCCTATATTCAGCCCTCTTTTGGAATGATGTTGTTTATAAGTTAATTTCGCCTAGTGTATTTCCATTGTATCGTTTTTGCATTATGCTGTTGATGTTATTTTTAAAAGCTAATAAAGAATTAATCAATAATTAAGACGAGTGACGAATGATGCTCAGTGTTAAAGTTTGTTTTCATAATAAAGCCCCTCAATTAAAATGCCTTTTTGCAAAGATAAGCATGTAATTTTCATCGTACAAATTGAGATATTAAAAATACTTGTACATATTATGTATACAACAGCATTCACAATAAGTCAATTAAAAGCTTCAATAAATTAACTTCAAATAGATTGCTACGTCAAATATGACGGTCCATAATAAACTGCCACACTATTAATATCTAAACAAACGTACTAGTTTGAGGATTATATTATGCTATACCTATACTTTACTTTTGCCATAACAAATACATTCCACCAGGCTGCGAAAAGGAAGGTTTACTTTTAAATATATTGAATGTACATGTATACAAACCACATCATGTATGTCCGCACAGAGGTTACACTCAAGTAAAAGAGAGCGCCAAATTGAAAGAAATCGTAATTTAGGCCATTCTAATGTATATCTCTAAAAAAAATAACACAAACAGTGAGCCTCCCAAACAATTTATATGTGTAATGAACAAGAAGATTTTAAAGGTACCGTTGAGTATTGGTATTTCCCGAAGTGCCCCCGATAGTATTTTGTGAGATAATGAAAAACTGACTGTCAAATTTGAAAGAACATACAATTTTAATGACAGAATAAACTTTATTTAATGAAAATCGGTTCAGAAACGGCTGAAATATCCATATGTATATTGTTATTCAAAAGATTCTTCACCGGCAATCACCGGGGGATATTTAGACTTTTTAGAAGAAAAAAATAAAAATGCTTAAAGACTACTTGGAAAAAAATCTGAATAGGTTTTTAAAAAGTCGTTGATGATATCTCTATTGAATCATTATTTTAACAAAACATTAAATGCACAATTTTGTATGAAAAATGGCTAAAACCAGTGATTTTTTTAAATAGTTGAGTTGTAACGGCTCTTTTTGAATGATAACAGGGGTTTTACTTAGTCGTTTGTAATTGTGTATACTTTTCGAGCATGGTGAAATTATAACTATTACTTTGTACCATAATGGTGCAGGTTTTAGTTACTAAAGTTAAAGGGGAAGTTTCCCCAAGTACTAATGTGGATTGAATGAAAGGAGAACAATTTTAGAAGCACAATAGTGAAAGTTTGAGCAAATTTGGATTTTCAATTCAAAAGTTATGATTTCGTTAAATTTTGTTTGCCGCCCACTCTAGATGGCAATTTGCCAAAATCTGTGATGCCATAGTAGAACAACCTTCCACTGTCTTTGTACACATATTTTCATATTTTTAAATTTTTGGTTGATTTCACTGGACCAGTTAAGGAAGTTTTACCTTAAATGCACGCACATTTACCTCTTTTATAACATATCTGAGAATGAGAGTAGAGGGACGATGCTTTTTCATGAAAAGTTACATTTTGTGAAGTTTTATTGTACAGTTCCAATGGGAGTTGTTCATCTGTGACATCACAGATTTGGCAAACAGCCGACTAAGAGGGCAGCAAACAAGATTTTGATCAAAACTTTGAAAAATCATAATTCTTCATTGGATTATCAAAAATTGCTCAAACTTTCGCTATTAGGTATCTAAAACTGTTCCCTTTTAACCCAACCTGCTTATAAAAAGCTTGTAGAAACTTCCCCTTTAAGTTTGACCAATACTCAACTATCCCTTTAACAGTTCTGCTTTGACAAAATGTCTACAGTTTTGCCATACATATTGTGTGAAAATAAGAGATATCCATCTTTGATTATCATTATGGTTTGTGAAACAATGCTGTTTAGAATTCCATCTATTTTGATCGTTCAATGGCATTTGTGGATAGTTGTATTTATTGTGATTGTAAAACAGTGCAATTTTGAATTGCTCAATTCTCAATAAACTCCAGTATTGATATTACATTTGCGATTTTTTTTTTAGAAGAAAAAATACATATTTGTCTTTAATTTGTGCTTACTCAACCACGAAGTATATGGTAACCTCTTATTTATTAAACAACGTTTTAAATAATTATTTGGGCGAGACGAAATCTTGGAACAATTCGTGGTTATAACATTATGAGAAATTGTTGGGGGGGGGGGGTTACGTTTGGTGTTAGGTTTGTTTCGGACAAACCATCAGAACTTTCTTATTTTTATAGACTGCCTTAAACATTTATTGTTTAAGAGAAAGTGATACCGATTTGTGGGCGCGCGAGCCAATTGTTAATTGCTATAGTTAAATTCTAGTAGACGGGTCAATTGTACACTTCTGGCGTCCTGCCCTCCTACCCCATTGTTCCTAATAGATTCACATGTATTTGATAATCGGACACGTCAAGTATCCTTGGCGCGCCTTGTTATAGTATACCAATCGGACAATCCCAACAGCAAACTCAAACTGGTTTACTTGTGCGGAAACTAGTAGCTGCGAAATATTGACGAAAACCCAAAACAATACGTGATCTCCTTCTCTGATGTGTGTTTAGTAAGTAAGGCAAATTGGATGCAGAAAAGCTAACTAAATATTTGGATTGCTGTCATTGTGTCATTTGTGGTCAATCGATTGCAAGGCTCCTGTATCGCGTGTCAATTCATCAGTCAGTGTTTGTTGTCTCTGGGAGCGACGCACGGCCACCGTATTGTATGTGGTTGCATAATACAACGGGAGAGACACCGGCGCGTGCCAGACTACACATCAAATACATGAGTCTATCCGCCCATATAATTAATCGTTTGGATATCTTCATTGATTTACATCGTTTGGAATCGTATTGTATGATGAGATTGTGGACAATTAAAGCGAACCGTGTTAGCTCCAACCAATTAGAGCTTTTCCGCAAACCATTCTAGTCAATCCAGTGTATTGAAATGACAGCATGAGCTGAGCGTAGGCAAATTACAAAACGTACCACTAAGTTATACATACTTGGAGAAAGGTTATAAAACGGTTCATTAATGTTGAGGGTTAAATATCAGTATCCGCACGTGTATGCTGCCCAATGGCTTGGAATACAAAGGTTCTGACTAACATTATCAAGATCAATATCTAAGATTTTGAATGAAAATGACAGGACAGGACAGGGCAGTTATAAGGCTGTTCATTGATTTTCAAGGTTAAATATTTAATATTTTTAAAATTAATTATGTATACATGTATTATGAAGCTGAAATGTCTATTTTGTTTTTTTGGATGAAAGTGTTATAATTTTGTAATGCTCCTCTGAACTACTTATCCCATTTCAGTTTGTTTAATTTTGTACACATGTCTTCAACCAAAAATATTACTACACATTTAGTTTGTCATGAATGTTCAGAAACTATTTTACATGCATGGCAGTTTAAATTGATATACTGTAAGTATAATGGGAAATTACAAAGGTAGCAAGAGCTTAAAAATAATCTGTGTTCGACTGACAAGTATACAGTGCGAGTCAAAAAAAAACGAAACCGGACTTTGATAGCTTATAAATCCATAAATCCAAAAGTATATATGTTGATATTGGTATCATGTTAAAGCTTGAGGACTTCCCTTTAAAATGATATATCATACACTCTGATCACTTCACGCTTCACCGAACGCGACCTAATTATCCAAAGGCATGCAAAAACTACCGTGTCCAAGTTTGCAGTGTTCTTGTTTTGTGAATGGTTGCATCTGTTGTTTGATTGTCAAAGATAACTTCATCCTGCATGTCCTATTCAGGGGCCCCTCCCTCCAAACAGTGTGGTTGCTGATGTGAGGACAGTGTGTGATCCCCTTCCACCCTGATAAACATGACAAAACTGGCAACCACCTGATATTTTGTTGTGATTCACCAAATGATATTTTTGAAATGTTAATTTGAAGAAAAAAACGTAAACAAACGCATTCATTCATGATAAACACAACAAAAAACCTAAGTCCCCCCTATTCAAAATAGCGTAAAAACGATAAGGTTTTGAGCAAAATAACTTGGCAGGATTGTTCCTACACTGATTGACTAGCTTCTCTGTGAAAATAAGATTGATCCGCCATGTAATGCATGAGTGAGCACACATTAAAGGCAAAATTGTCACTTTTCAAAAGTCACAAGAGTCAAAAAGTGAACATTTTGCCTTTAATGTGTGCTCACTCACGCGTGACTCGACGGACCAATTTTATTTTCGCACATAAGTTATTCAATAAGTGTATAAACAATCCTGCCAAGTTATTTTGCTCAAAACATTTTTGTTCAAAAGTTATGCTATTTTGATTAGGGGGGACTTAACTTGATTTGTTGTGTTTAGAACAAGACGACGGCAAACTTGGACACGGGTAGTTTTTGCATGACTTTGGATAATAAGATCTTGCTCGATTATGCGTAAAGTGCTTAAAATGTGTGATATATCATTTTAAAGGCAATTTCCAAAGCTTTAATGTGATACCAATATCAACATATATATGTTTGTAATTGTGGATTTATAAGCTATCAAAGTCCGGTTTCGTTTTTTTTTACTCGCACTGTATACAGTTCTGCATTTCTAGATTGGTTTTTATAGTGAAATAGAAATGTACCGGATAAAGAAGAACTACTACTACTACTACTACTACTACTACTACTACTACTACTACTACTACTACTGCTACTGCTACTGCTACTGCTACTGCTGCTGCTGCTGCTGCTGCTGCTGCTGCTGCTGCTGCTACTACTACTACTACTACTACTACTACTACTACTACTACTACTACTACTACTACTACTACTCAGCGGACGCATCCGAGATTGAGTTTACAATGCAAAGCCATGAATCTGTATCCATCATTAATGTCTGCACGTCCCTAGTTTCACACTGTATGTCCCTTGCAATGCAGTCCATATAGTTTATAGGTCTATTTCCTCTATTTGGACATGAGAGTCTCATGCGAATCACATTTGAGTTTAGTTGGTCTTTGGCCCTAAAACATTGACCAGCGAATCTCGTTCGTCGATGAGCAGCAATAGTAAAGATGGGTGGTATGTTTATTATAGATCTCTGGTTTAGTTCTGTGTTCCCTCCAACTAATATGGTGTACCCGCATTAGTAATTTAGTATATGTCCCATCAAGCCGGTCCTGCAGTGCCTTCTTCATGGTCCATGTCTCTGATCAATAAAGTAGGATACTCTCTACACAGACCCTAAACATGTAACTTGTGTAGATCTTGAAACGGATCTTATATTATCTGCTCTCGATATTTAACAGAAAGGTATGTTTGTTTATCACATTTCAAATTGTCCCTGAACAACACGATAACTTTTTTTATCGCCTTCTTTTGTTTTCCTGTCATATTGAAAACAGAACAACAGGCAGTCGGTAGTAAGATGGTGAAGACGAGCGCCCTTCCAAAACACATATTAAAGGGATAGTTGAGTTTTGGTATAGAGGGCGCTTCAAGAAATATTTGTTTGTTAGGTAATGAAAAACCGAGTGTCAAATTTGAAAGAGTATGCAAATTGAATGACAGAATAAACTTTATTTGAACAAAATCGGTTCAGAAATAGCTGGAATATCAATAAATATATCTGATCGAAATAAATGTGAGATCCCACATTTATTCCATGATTTAAGAAAGAAATATAAAACACTTTTTTAAAAATGTATAAAAGAGGTTTTTAAATAGTTGTTGAAGATTTCTCTATTAAATCATTATTTTAACAAAACATCAGATGCACAACTTTTGTATTAAAAATTGTTGAAACCAATGCGTTTTTAGAGAGCGCCATTTTGTGTTTTAACGGCTCTTTTTGTTTAAATGATAACAGGCTTTTTACAATTGTTTATACCTTTCGAGCATGATGGAGGTATAACTATTACATGTAGTTTGTTCTGTTATGGTGCAGGTTTTGGTTATTAAAATTCAATTTGACCAAAACTATAATACTATCCCTTTTTTATTATGTTGATTCAATAAGGTAAAACTCTCTTGTTTCATGCCCAATTATGAGTAACCTTTACAAAATATTCCCTTTTGTCCATCTATTCATTTGGACAATGGCTAGTTCTGTATTGGTTTTTCCCTCTACACGTAATTTTACATGGAGGACTCATATTTTGTTAACATTTCTTCAACAGATTGCCTTAATTATTTTAAGTGAAAATTAATTTTTGCAAAAAGTACGTACTTACAACTTAGGCGTATTACATAATCCAAAATAATTACAACTGCGTGAAATGAAATAGGATCTTTATTGAATAAAATAGTTGGGACAAATGTGTAAAATATATGTTCGTACCGAAATATTCCGATGTAGTATATCCTTATCCTTAATTCCTATAGTTCACATGCGTGGTTACTATAGCCTTCGCCTAGATGTTTGCTTAATTTACAATCAGATTATTATTTTAAAAATTGAATGTTTGATAATTTTCAAATCTGAATCATGAATATTCATGAGGTAAAGTTAACTTAAATAGAAGAATGCAATTTGTTCAGTGTGGTCATTTAATTAGAATTACTTAATTATTTTGTTTTTGTTCAACTTACTTTAATGTATCTTGTTTATTTATCAACTTAATTTCTTGATGTCAGTTGTTTTGCAATGCTTAAGATTTTAGAATTTAAATTGAATAGGTATGCAGGACAGAAATGTATTTTTGTTTAAATTCTAATTTGAAAAAATAAGTAATATTCTCATATGATACATGATGCCAAATGTGTTATGTGTGTCAAGCATGCACTGCATAAAACATATTATTTCAGTTAGCAATTATTTTTTTTACAAGAATAATATGATTTTATCAGGAAATATTCATACGTCTAACTCTAATTAAAGATGGAAACATTATTTTGCTTTCCATTCTTGATAGAAACGCACAGAACGTAAGCCCGCCCCCTCCGTGCACAACATGCACCAAGAACTGAACTTTAAAACACGAAAGATGGCGCTATCCATTTAGATCTTCCAGATAAGATTAATTGCAGACATACGCGTATATTGATTTTTAGATAATTATTGCAGTTTATTCAGTAATGAGAAATGTCAAATTTTACATATGCCATTAAAAAAATAAAATATGATGGAATTTCAAACAGCATTGTTTCTCCATTAATATTAGACAACATCATTGTAACAAATCAGTATGGATTATTTCCATGGCGGAATTCCGCTAACTATCATTATCATCTTCATATTCAAATGGGTTTTGAATGTGTATGACATGTATGATGGTGTGCATATCCCGCGAAAGCATACTTCTTACTGATTTTGTTGAAAGCCTTTTTACTTAAAATAAAACGAACTGTATACGAATAAATTTATATTAGTGGTTCATAATACACCCACATGTATCAACATGAAACCCGAAAATAGAATGCCACACTTAAAGGGATAGTTGAGTTTTGGTATAGAGGGCGCTACGCAAAATAATTTTGTGTGAGATAATGACAAACTGAGTGTCAAATTTGAAAGAGCATACAATTTTAATGACAGAATAAACTTTATTTGATCAAAATCGGTTCAGAAATGGCTGAAATATTCATAAACATAATCATGTGTAATAATTGTGGGGCCTCACAATTATTCGATAATTTTGAACCAGCCGTTAACATTGATTTTGTAATGCTTCCTCTTTTCGAAAATTTACAAAAGAGGTTTTTAAATAGTTATCTCTCTGATTATCTCTCTATCTAATCACTATTTCAACAAACATCACATGCACAATATTTTATTTTAAATGTTTTAAACCAATGAGTTTTTAGAGAGAGTCCTCTTGAGTTTTAACGGCTCATTTTGAATGGTCACAGGCTTTTTACTTAGTCATTTGTAATTGTTCATTCCTTTCGAGCATAGTTGAGTTATAACTCTTAGTTTGTAATGTAATTGTGCAGGTTTTGGTTACTAAAGTTCAGTTTGACCAAAGATTGTACTCTCTTTACCAAAACTCAACTATCCCTTGAAACAGACCGAACTCAACATAATTATAGCAAGATGGTTCAATGTATCACTATGAGCTATTATGTATATCAAATCAAAGACTAATAATGCATTTTCTCCAAAAGTGAACTGTTTTATTCATCATTTTGTTCAACGTCCAGGATATAATTATTTAATTTCGTCAACCCGTTCTATTTAGGGTGTATATAACTTACCCCATAAAGAATACGAAAGTTGAAGAATCGGTGAATAGAATCATTCATAATTAATTAAAATCATTTGTATACCCACCTTATCATCGTAACTCCAATACGTGGTCATCGAATACAGTAATACATCTATATCAGAGTGAGAAGGTATACAATATTTATATAAATACTAATTAAGCGAGGTTCATCACTGTTGCCCTAGGGCATGTGGACCAACAGACCCACATACATTGGAAGTACATGGAACATAAATAACAATATTATTATACAAAAACGGTAAAACAAGGATATGCATAGTCACTATCGAAGCTAATAAAGATGCGGTGAAGAAAGAACTCGCCAGGTAATTTGAATAGGTCGTGGAACATTATCATACAATACATTGAATGTGTTTATGTAATTAGTTATGTTTATTATGTAATTAATGTTTATGCTATTCAATCAAGTATTAATGTATAGCTATTGCCTATTTCTGTATCAACCATTATACATACAATTGTAAAGTTTACTCGTAATCGAGTCTTATCAGTTTTAATACAATATACTACTCTTGAACAGTAGTCTATACAGTAACATTTAAATTGACACGAAAATGGGTCTTAGTTTTTAACATTAATTATTAGTAAAAACAAACAAACAAACAAACAAACCCCAAGATGATGACGTTATTACAAAAGCCATCATCTCCCATCTGCGTATATTTACGTAATCACAGGCAGCACGTCAACAGTTACCCACAAACGCAGTCGAGTGTTATATAAACACACACACGCGCATACACGAAACCATACATACACACTCACACACACGGATCCACGTATATTATACACCTCTACAACCCTCGCACACACATCCAGAAATGAATACACTGTCACACACTTACAATCTAGCTCAGAAGCCCACTTGTATGCATTCAATACGGCGACATAATTATTAAGGAAATGTGTTGACGATCGAGCCCCCTAGTTTGCGCCTGATTACGATCTTGAGAAGACGAAGCCGAGCATGTGGATGACGGTATACGTATTAGTGACGGTGGCGCCTCTTGTATAACAGCCGACCAGCGCCATACATGCATGAATCATCTCGATCGTCTCCTCTCCGATACCTTCATACATACAGCATCTCTTCAACCGGCCATACACGCGACATCTCCGTAACATGGATAAGGTACGTCATTATGCTTTATGTGCCGATTGGCAGTCATTTCTTCAATGCACCAATATTTGGTTATGAGTTGTTTGCATAAAATGTGTCTATTTATATTTCTTTATCCTTACATAAAGGCTTTATACTGTATATTTTTTGGGGTGTATAAGAAAATCTTAAATGATTGACCCCCAGTAATAGATTTAATAAGAAGAAAAAAACAATGCCGCATATTAAGGGATGCATTATATTGCATGTTACATTATGTTCTAATTACAAAATAAACACTGCTTCATGCACGAAATGGGCGTATAGTTATGCTCATTACTGTAGGCATCACTTTAACATAGGCAGTGTCTTGCACCATATTGGCATACTCACTTTAACATAGACAGTGTCTTGCACCATATTGGCATACTCACTTAAACATAGGCAGTGTCTTGCACCATATTGGCATACTCGTACTTGTACACCACATGTCAATTGCATTATTTCAAACATATCAAATACCTTAATTATAATATGAAATTGACCAGGAAAAGATAACATAAATGAGAAAAGCAACGAAAATAGGGTTTCTCCGAAAACTAGGCGACTGTGATACGACATTTGATTGTTTCTCGGTTTACAAGATCATGAAGATGCCAAGGGCAGTCCACACCATCCTTCTTTCTCGGTTTACAAGATGCCAAGGGCAGTCCACACTATCCTTGTTTCTCGGTTTACAAGATGCCAAGGGCAGTCCACACCATCCTTCTTTCTCGGTTTACAAGATGCCAAGGGCAGTCCACACTATCCTTGGAAAATAGAACTAATCAGCTATATCATACTTTACCGAGCATCAAAGTGATTCACTAACTTTACAGTATTAGATTGTTTTAAAAGTGAGATTTGAGACTTTAATCATATACCAATATCATGGTAAGATTCATCTAATTGATGTGTGAATGTTATATAAAACATGAATGCTTTTTACCTAGTGAAAGAGTCAGATATTAATCGCGACCGCGTACACGCGAGGTAATTATAGTATCCGATTTAATTTTCATTCGGATACTTTTGGACTAACATCGAAAAGCGTTCCGGAACAATTTTCGATTTAATGTTAAATATCTCCATGATTAGGGAGACAATCGATTTAATGTTAAATATCTCCATGATTAGGGAGACAATCGATTTAATGTTACATATCTCCATGATTAGGGAGACAATCGATTTAATGTTACATATCTCCATGATTAGGGAGACAATCGATTTAATGTTAAATATCTCCATGATTAGGGAGACAATCGATTTACTGTTAAATATCTCCATGATTAGGGAGACAATCGATTTAATGTTACATATCTCCATGATTAGGGAGACAATCGATTTAATGTTACATATCTCCATGATTAGGGAGACAATCGATTTAATGTTACATATCTCCATGATTAGGGAGACAATCGATTTAATGTTACATATCTCCATGATTAGGGAGACAATCGATTTAATGTTACATATCTCCATGATTAGGGAGACAATCGATTTAATGTTAAATATCTCCATGATTAGGGAGACAATCGATTTACTGTTAAATATCTCCATGATTAGGGAGACAATCGATTTAATGTTAAATATCTCCATGATTAGGGAGACAATCGATTTAATGTTAAATATGTCCATTATTAGGGAGACAATCGATTTAATGTTAAATATCTCCATGATTAGGGAGACAATCGATTTAATGTTACATATCTCCATGATTAGGGAGACAATCGATTTAATGTTAAATATCTCCATGATTAGGGAGACAATCGATTTAATGTTACATATCTCCATGATTAGGGAGACAATCGATTTAATGTTACATATCTCCATGATTAGGGAGACAATCGATTTAATGTTACATATCTCCATGATTAGGGAGACAATCGATTTAATGTTACATATCTCCATGATTAGGGAGACAATCGATTTAATGTTAAATATCTCCATTATTAGGGAGACAATCGATTTACTGTTAAATATCTCCATGATTAGGGAGACAATCGATTTAATGTTAAATATCTCCATGATTAGGGAGACAATCGATTTAATGTTAAATATCTCCATGATTAGGGAGACAATCGATTTACTGTTAAATATCTCCATGATTAGGGAGACAATCGATTTAATGTTAAATATCTCCATGATTAGGGAGACAATCGATTTAATGTTAAATATCTCCATGATTAGGGAGACAATCGATTTAATGTTAAATATCTCCATGATTATGGAGACAATCGATTTAATGTTAAATATCTCCATGATTAGGGAGACAATCGATTTAATGTTAAATATCTCCATGATTAGGGAGACAATCGATTTAATGTTACATATCTCCATGATTAGGGAGACAATCGATTTAATGTTACATATCTCCATGATTAGGGAGACAATCGATTTAATGTTACATATCTCCATGATTAGGGAGACAATCGAAGAATCATAAGCCATTTCATAAGCCCAAACAACAAGGTACAAGAGAAGTATGAAAGTTCCCATGCAGTGATTTGGTTGAAATATACAAAGTTAATACACCAACAACACTAACAATATAATTAAAATATGTGAAATGAATAGTGTAGACAACTAAAAATGCGATATTTATTTTCATAGACTGTATAACTCGTTAGCTTCAGAAAGAAAGACTTGCACTCATCATGTTCAACATTAATACTGATTTCATAGCCTGTATACTCGTTAGCTTCAGAAAGAAAGACTTGCAAATATCATGTTCAACATTAATACTGATTTCATAGCCTGTATACTCGTTAGCTTCAGAAAGAAAGACTTGCAAATATCATGTTCAACATTAATACTGATTTCATAGCCTGTATACTCGTTAGCTTCAGAAAGAAAGACTTGCACTCATCATGTTCAACATTAATACTGATTTCATAGCCTGTATACTCGTTAGGTTCAGTTTAAGAAGACATGCAATCATCATGTTCAACATTAATACTGATCGGATCTACGCGTAGATTAACCGTTTAGATTGGCGCCATAGTATTAATGCAGTTACGTAGTAAATAAATTTCCCCATGTATAATGATGGCTCGTTACCAAGAAATATGAATAATTATATGAAATGTTTTAATAATTTGTTATGGGAGCTTAATGGTGTTGAATCCTTAAAAAGTCACATTAAAACAAATTGTTTTTACCAAAGCAAAGTTTTACACTGTACATTAATTTAATGTAGGCCTACGCCCAGTTATTAATATCTTTCAAAGTTAGGAAATAATCCGCTTTTGCATTAAAATGTGTGTGTCAAGAGAGTTAATTTCATATATGAAAAGTTTGCAAAAATCACAACATCATTGACGATTAATGAACATGTCCATGTTGATAATTTAGATAAAGTCATGCTTTACGCATAATTTGGCGTCAAAATAGCTCCACAATATTACAAAATTAACCTTGTGGCCCTGTGATGCCAACGACATGGAAATGAAAGAGGTATCAATTCAATACAGTTTGTATAATTGTGTTCAATCCAATACGATTACCCCTGTGGAATTGCTATCTATATTTCCACAGCCTTTAGGTATGTGAATGATCTTCTTAATTAATGCCCATGAGCCGCTTGGAAGGAATGCCCCCCCCCCCCCCCCCCCCCCCCCACAAGGAGTGGAGTTGGTGCACACAATGTGTGCGGGCTGGCGTTGTATCCTATAACCGGGGTAATCATAGCGTAAAGCGTTTAGAGATTATATTGTATCTAATTAGACGCTATATACACCGAACCTATTATTATTATTATTATTATTATCATTATTTATATAATATTGACTGGCCTTGAGTGGTATATCAGAAATATTGCATTCGCTAGGATCATAATATTGCACGAGTCGAAGACGAGTGTAATATGAGGCACGAAAGAACAAGCCAGTCAATATTATTATTATTATACATACCTACTATCCAGATAAAAACATAAATAAACAAACAAATTAAATCTGAATCCGTATTGTGAATGGAAGACGACCAGTAGTCAGTACATTGAATCTCAAATTACCGTTTAAACATTTTCAACCCACAAAGGATCATTTGCGAGTTGCGTAAGCCCATACGTCATAATAAGACGCGAGCAAATCCATTCATACGTCATTAATAAACGCGCGCATGAATTTGCACACTTACGCGCTGGATTGATTATTCAGCTCCACGGAAGGGTATTATCATTATCTAAATGATAATGCACTGCAAATCCACATTTTGTAGAGTTGCAGAATACACGTTACGATAGTAATATCATAACAATAATGCCCGCTATGAAAGACACACCCGAGACGGAAACAAAATACGTGATTTATGGAATTGAAAAACTGGCCTGTATGTGTAATAGACTAATCAAAGAAGAGGTAAACATTACAATAATAACTCAAACCTATTTACATAGGGACAAAAAATATGCAGAGAATAGAAGAGGTAAGAAAATAAACAGTTTGAATGTGGAGCGATAAGAAGAAGTATTGATACAAACGTTTGGGTATGATATCTTGATCATACATTATTGATACAAACGTATGGGTATGATATCTTGATCATACATTATTGATACAAACGTATGGGTATGATATCTTGATCATACATTATTGATACAAACGTATGGGTATGATATCTTGATCATACATTATTGATACAAACGTATGGGTATGATATCTTGATCATACATTATTGATACAAACGTATGGGTATGATATCTTGATCATACATTATTGATACAAACGTATGGGTATGATATCTTGATCATACATTATTGATACAAACGTTTGGGTATGATATCTTGATCATACATTATTGATACAAACGTATGGGTATGATATCTTGATCATACATTATTGATACAAACGTATGGATATGATATCTTGATCATACATTATTGATACAAACGTTTGGGTATGATATCTTGATCATACATTATTGATACAAACGTTTGGGTATGATATCTTGATCATACATTATTGATACAAACGTTTGGGTATGATATCTTGATCATACATTATTGATACAAACGTATGGGTATGATATCTTGATCATACATTATTGATACAAACGTTTGGGTATGATATCTTGATCATACATTATTGATACAAACGTTTGGGTATGATATCTTGATCATACATTATTGATACAAACGTATGGGTATGATATCTTGATCATACATTATTGATACAAACGTTTGGGTATGATATCTTGATCATACATTATTGATACAAACGTTTGGGTATGATATCTTGATCATACATTATTGATACAAACGTTTGGGTATGATATCTTGATCATACATTATTGATACAAACGTATGGGTATATCTTGATCATACATTATTGATACAAAAGTTTGGGTATGATATCTTGATCATACATTATTGATACAAACGTATGGGTATGATATCTTGATCATACATTATTGATACAAACGTATGGGTATGATATCTTGATCATACATGATTGATACAAACGTATGAGTATGATATCTTGATCATACATTATTGATACAAACGTTTGGGTATGATATCTTGATCATACAAACGTTTGGGTATGATATCTTGATCATACATTATTGATACAAACGTATGGGTATGATATCTTGATCATACATTATTGATACAAACGTATGGGTATGATATCTTGATCATACATTATTGATACAAACGTTTGGGTATGATATCTTGATCATACATTATTGATACACACGTATGGGTATGATATCTTGATCATACATTATTGATACAAAAAGTTTGGGTATGATATCTTGATCATACATTATTGATACAAACGTTTGGGTATGATATCTTGATCATACATTATTGATACAAACGTATGGGTATGATATCTTGATCATACATTATTGATACAAACGTTTGGGTATGATATCTTGATCATACATTATTGATACAAACGTATGGGTATGATATCTTGATCATACATTATTGATACAAACGTATGGGTATGATATCTTGATCATACATGATTGATACAAACGTATGAGTATGATATCTTGATCATACATTATTGATACAAACGTTTGGGTATGATATCTTGATCATACATTATTGATACAAACGTTTGGGTATGATATCTTGATCATACATTATTGATACAAACGTATGGGTATGATATCTTGATCATACATTATTGATACAAACGTATGGGTATGATATCTTGATCATACATTATTGATACAAACGTTTGGGTATGATACCTTGATCATACATTATTGATACAAACGTATGGGTATGATATCTTGATCATACATTATTGATACAAACGTTTGGGTATGATATCTTGATCATACATTATTGATACAAACGTTTGGGTATGATATCTTGATCATACATTATTGATACAAACGTATGGGTATGATATCTTGATCATACATTATTGATACAAACGTATGGGTATGATATCTTGATCATACATTATTGATACAAACGTTTGGGTATGATATCTTGATCATACATTATTGATACAAACGTTTGGGTATGATATCTTGATCATACATGATTGATACAAACGTTTGGGTATGATATCTTGATCATACATTATTGATACAAACGTTTGGGTATGATATCTTGATCATACATTATTGATACAAACGTTTGGGTATGATATCTTGATCATACATTATTGATACAAACGTTTGGGTATGATATAGTGATAATACATTATTGATACAAACGTATGGGTATGATATCTTGATCATACATTATTGATACAAACGTTTGGGTATGATATATTGATCATACATTATTGATACAAACGTATGGGTATGATATCTTGATCATACATTATTGATACAAACGTTTGGGTATGATATCTTGATCATACATTATTGATACAAACGTATGAGTATGATATCTTGATCATACATTATTGATACAAACGTTTGGGTATGATATCTTGATCATACATTATTGATACAAACGTATGAGTATGATATCTTGATCATACATTATTGATACAAACGTATGGGTATGATATCTTGATCATACATTATTGATACAAACGTTTGGGTATGATATCTTGATCATACATTATTGATACAAACGTATGAGTATGATATCTTGATCATACATTATTGATACAAACGTTTGGGTATGATATCTTGATCATACATTATTGATACAAACGTTTGGGTATGATATCTTGATCATACATTATTGATACAAGCGTATGGGTATGATATAGTGATAATACATTCTTGATAATAATGCCACTTGTAGATACGCACGGGGAAGAAAGTCGTATATTGCTCAACAATCATTGTTGTCGGGTGCGCAACGTAACATATAGTTATCATTACTGGGAGTTTGCCTTAAAGGTCCCGTGACATGCAAATGCATGTTGACTTCTGTGTATCTGTATTAGTCTTCACTTTGTAAACTGTTTGACCCGATTATGTTTTGTATATTTAAAAACATTTTACCCATTATTGTATTCATTATTCATGTCACTGGGGGAATCTCAATCTGGAGAGATTTTCAAGAGGTGGGCTTAGCAAAATGAATAAAATAATTGGACATTTTTTTACAAAATATTCAAAACATAATCAGGCTCAAACAGTTTACAAATATCTGATGTGCAGACTAATACAGATAAACAGAAGTCAGCATACGTTTGCTTGTCACAGGACCTTTTAACTAACACAACGACAGACTGAACAGAGAAATTGTAAATTTATCGGTTCATCCAAATATGTAGTGAACTATTGTAGCAGATTTGTCTGAGATCATGATTGGGCTGATGTGCAATGACATCAACATGAGAAAAGCAATGCTCCCTCCTGCGATTGCAATAGTCAAGATCCACGCACAGATAGTGAAAGGCTCTGTCGAGTTCTTGCACTGGCACAGAAATAACACCGCGAGCATTAACCCTTTCACTATACAGCACTGGCGTACTGGCGGGAAGTCACATTGCCTTCCTAAGCATGCACCAGATTGCATTATTTCAAGTAAAACATTGCAAAGGCACCATTACCGTGCACGGACGGACACCCACCTATCCATCACACCCTCCCATCAAACCCTTCCCACTATCATGACTATCGGTTGCTTCAATCCCTCGGGAATCGGTCTAGTCTACGGCTGGTACTTTGTTCATTTTGTTGTATCATAAATAATGTGACATTTGATGCACTGTTTGAACTGTATGATATGTCACGATGCAAATATATTTTTGTTGGTGTATGTTTGTTTTTCTTCATGAAACAAATATAACCTCTTTTTCCGGTTGGTAGAATCATGACGCACTTACCCACATTATACTATGTCGTCAAGTCAGAATTTCCTTCCTAGGTATGCACCCGATTGACAGTTTCAAGTTTTAACAAAGCAAAAGCTCCCTACCGTGAAGGGGGGGGGGGGGGGTGGACATCCCCTCCCACACCCTCCCCCCGCTCAGTCGCTTCGCTTCGCTCCCTCGCAAAATTGGCAACCCTGCTTATACCCGGTGGTGATGCAGGTTTTTGGTTATGCCCCCAAACCAAAAGTGTTTGCTCATTACGCCACTGCTGTACAGTATATTATATGACTGTCCGTATGGTTTGCAGCAACTCGGTTTCTGAAATTAAACGATAATACTTAAACTAGGTTAGAGGTGCACCTGTAAAGTGTCAGATATTGCCCAAAATTACATTTGAAACTTCAATCCTATACCAAAATCATTGTTAGATATGTCCGAATGATGTGTGAAAGTTTCATTGAAAAAGAACACTGCTTTCCTGGTTAAAAAAACGAAAATTTGCGTCAGCTTTTACAACGAATTACTGTATAACGTGTATGAGGATTATGACCGTTCATTAACGCTCTTGAGCTGAATGATTATCAATAATAGATATCGTCATACTAAAGGGGCATTTAAAAAAATCTAACCCTATTTTATTTGTCTCTTACCATAAGCCAAACAACACGGTAGAAGAGAAATGTGGAAGCTCCCAAGTAATTTTTCTGGTAACACTTTAAAGAGATAGTTTAGTTTTGGTAAGACTGAACTTTAGTAACCAGAACCTGCACAATAACATTTCCAACTAATAGTTATAACTCCATGCACGATAGGTATACAAAATTACAAACGACTAAGTAAAAGCCGGTTATCATTCAAAACGAGCCGTTACACCTCAAAAGGGCGCTCTCTAAAAACTAATTGGTTTTAACCATTTTCTGTACCAAATTGTGCATGTGATGCTTTGTTGAAATAATGATTAAATAGAGAGATCATCAACAACAGTTACAAATCTCTTTTGAAAATGTTTGAAAAGTGTAAGCATTTTACATATATTTTTTAAATCATCGAACAAATCTGGGATCCTAGGTTTATTCCGTTTGGATATATTTATTGATAAGTTCAGCTGTTTCTGAACCGATTTTGATCAAATAAAGTTTATTCTGTCATTCAAATTGTATGCGCTTTTAAATTTGACGCTCAGTTTTTCATTCCCTCACAAACAATTATTTATTGAAGGGCCTAACATTACCAAAATTGAAATGTTACTTTTAGTAACCACACATTTTCCCAATGTACATGTTTTGTTTATTTGTAATTTGATTGGTTTGTTTGTTATTAACCATAACATTGCTAACATATATACGTGTGCATTGCGTTAGGTATTTCATTCAATATTGTTTTACTTTATTATTTAGAATTGAACTTAATTGCAAACCTACAACATGATGTATATATTATATGAATATAATTTACATAGGATACACGATCGTACTATTACTGGAACACCCAACACAATGCACACTTAGATATGTTGGCAAGGTAATGATTGAGTACTTTGTGTGATGATGACCAAGACAAAATCAGATTATTTTGAAATAGAATTGCGCAAGCAACTTTGCAGGCAATTACGCCGCTAAACAAACTCAGAATTGTTCAGAAATTCACAATACTGAATTATTTTTTAAATGTTATGTCACCCAGTGCATGGGCTTTATTAATGTATCTTTGTCGAAAATTGTCGAAATTATGGGAACATAAATAGTTTAGTTATTGACGTTATTTTCACTTACTTAAAATCAAGCATACATCAAGAATATGAATTATGGTGAACAAATCAAAAGCAAAGCATATACTTAAAGTATACTTACTGTTTAGGTGAATGGTTGACGCAATTGGTTGCCATGGAAACGTGTCGTTAATGATGAAGCATTATTCGCAATTTCCGTGCGGCTTTCGAATTTCTTATTAGCACGAGTAATTGTAATGTGATCAAGGATGTTGGCCCCGTGGAGGGATGGTTCTCAACGCGGCTAGCCCCAGGCAGCAATACTAAACTAATGAATAGTCTTGCAATATACAAAAAAGGGTGTTCAAACATTTTGCTTTTGCTTGGTAGTAACTAAGTATTGAACATATTTTGTTGACATTAACGCTGATTATACACTGTACAAACGCTGTGTAAAAAAAATGATGTGTAAAAATGGTTGTTGAATCTTTTTATACAACCTTAGGTGTAGCATGATAAGTTGTAGAAAGAAGGGTTGTGTAAAGCGGCCATTGTTCAAGCGTTGATTAAACGTGTTAAATCACGTGATAGTTTCGACAGCGAAATCATCGCGACAATACCCTTTTTGTCCCACTGCAAACCAAGCGAAACGATTTAGCGACGAGGTAGCGTGTTAGTCTTATAACCCAAAGGTCCTCCGGTTCGATTCTGACTTTGCCGTTTTATAGTACAATCATTGTTGTAGTTGTTTTTTCAACGACAGTGTTGTTTAAAATTTATTCTAAACAACGGTTGTAGAACAAATTTAAACAACAGTTGTGTAAACTTTAAACAACTGGGGTTGTTGATCAACAAGAGTTGGATGGTTCATATGTTAAACAGCGGTTGTAGAAAATGTTCAACAAGTTGTTGAATTTGTTTACGCAGCGTTTTAACAGTGTAGGTGAATAGTGTACAGTTTCTGGGATTATAGTTTTAATCCATACACATAATGCTGTGTTGAATAATTAATATATATTAAGACGATTTAAGAGTTTGCTAATTTTCTCTATGCTAGTTTCAGAAGCTGTTAATGCAAAATGTGTGTGTTTGTGTGTATTATTAATTTGGTTTGATAAGCTACGGATAACCATGTTAACATATCAAAACTCCACTACCTGCAATGCGCCATCAAACATTCATTGTAACCATGTTCACTGTTCAACACTCCTCTACCTTCCATCAAACATGTTCACTTTTCAACCCTCCACTACCTTCAATGCGCCATCAAACATGTTCACTGTTCAACACTCCACTACCTTCCATCAAACATGTTCACTGTTCAACACTCCACTACCTTTAATGCGCCATCAAACATGTTCACCGTTCAACACTCCACTACCTTCAATGCGCCATCAAACATGTTCACCGTTCAACACTCCACTACCTTCAATGCGCCATCAAACATGTTCACTGTACAACACTCCACTACCTTCAATGCGCCATCAAACATGTTCACTGTTCAACACTCCACTACCTTCAATGCGCCATCAAACAACCATGTTCACTGTTCAACACTCCACTACATTCAATGCGCCATCAAACATGTTCACTGTTCAACACTCCACTACCTCCAATGCGCCATCAAACATTCATTGTAACCGGAGGACTGTAATAACGCCTAAATGATATTGACTAACAATAACACCTAAACTATTAATAACATAATGCTGCAATGATGTATATTACATTATTATGTTGAAAATGTACAGAGGTAGCCGACATAATATACAGAGTGTATACAAAAAAAAAAAGGTACTCGAAGTTCAAAGGTCAACTATTTAAAAAGTATACTTCCATTTTTACCTTTCCTGAATCAGCAATGTCACGCATTGCTGAGTTCTTTGTTATTGAAGATGACAGGTGCAAAACCCACTTTTTGCAACTTTGGGCTAATGAATGAATGAAATCCTGAAACTTATGGTGCCCATATAAATAAACACACCAATATGAACAATTTGTATTTTGTTAATGTTTTCATGGAGGACTGAATTGTTTAGCTTTAAAGTAATAGGGAGTGGTCGATGTCATTACCTTATGCACCTACACCTTCCACCTGTCCTCCTCCCCTGTCAACACACATGAGACAGCGACGACGCATGTCTTGAACAGCTCTTCTCACCATAGCCGGGTCGTTGCGCAAAACATCCACCTCGTGTCGAATGCGGTCCTGCAATTCAACGAGGTCACGAGGAGGATATGCAAACACCTTGCTCTTCAAATGTCCAAAGGAAGAAATCACAAGGTGTTAAGTCAGGGGACCTAGGTGGCCATTCCACCTCATGATTGAGCGAAATTACTCTTTCCCCAAAGAGGTCATGTAGTCTATCTCTGACAGCGACAAGGCGATGGGCTAACGCACCGGCTTGGATCTGACCAGATCTGCCTAAAAACTCCTCGCACCTGTCGCTCAAAGTGTTCCTCCAACTGAGGAACAACATCTTCATCTATCATCTGAAGGTTCATGTTCCCATTTACGTTCCTTTCAAAGAAGAATGGTCCAATAACTTGACCGCTGCCGCAAAGTCCAACCCAAACTGTCCACTTTTGACGACTGAAATTGACATCAAAATTGTATTCTGGTGGATTCCCAGCCGGCGCATATTGAACAACATTATGTGTGTTTACCCTACCATCCATGGCGAATGCAGCTTCATCTCCTACGATGAAATTGACATCGATATTTCCTTACACTGGGCCGTATACAAGCAATTGCTTGTGCTAGCCTTTTGCTTGAATCGGTATGCATAACAACAAGCAATTGCTTGCAAGCAAAAGCATTTGCTTACAAGCACAAGCAATTGCTTACTGCTCGTAAGCAATTGCTTACCAAACAAGCAATTGCTTGAAACCGTATGCATAAAACGAACCTTTTACTTGTCTTGATAAGCAATTGCTTGCGTTTGTTCAAGCACATCCAGACCAGCTTGAGCTCTTGCTTACTCAGGGCATTCGCGTTTAAGGATCAAATTTTCATACCGTTTCAGGATGATTACAAGCTCCTTATTTCAGATGTTATGTTGTGATTTCATATTTAATACAATTTCTGTTATTTTAGACTTTTTACGGCAATTTTCGTCCATCGATCTGCACAGAAACCCCCTAATGATCTGTGCTGTTTCCCCCTATTTGCGTAAGCAAAAATACTGCTGCCAGGTCGGGCACGAAGCATTGTTGTCCTGCAGTGCGATGTCGCACAACCGTAACGATCCTTTGTCCAACACGTAAGCAATTGCTTAGGCAGTGCAAGCAAAATGTTTCAGCACAAGCAAAAGCTTGTGCATATGTATTCAAGCAATTGCTTGAACTTGATCTTTTGCTTGACAAGCTCTTGCTTGTGCTTAAAGCAATTGCTTATAAGCAATTGCTTGTTTTTATGCATACGGCCCATTGGCCCGGATTGATTTCGCAGATGGGGGATCCCTATCAGAGAACTGTTGCCTGAAACCTTCCCTTGTTTGTTGAATGCTTCCAGTTTGGTGAAATGTTGTCACCACGAATGTCCGCTGCTCAAATGTGAGTTTAACCATATTTGAATTTGTTTACAACTAGCAGCCCAGCCCCCAAAACCTACTCATTCCACTTGAGAATTAGTGAAACATTTTTGTTTACAGTGTAGCATTGCTTGCCTGAGCTTGCCTGAGCTTGCAGTAGTGTTTTGTTTCACATGTCATGTTCAATATCAATGTACTCATTCATGTGTGATATCAGGAAATGTATTCAGCTAAACAATTCAGTCATCCATGAAAACATACAAACAAATGAAACAATACAAATTGTTCCAATTGGTATGTTCATTTATGTGTGGCACCATTAATTTCAGGAATTCATTCATCAGCGCTAAGTTGCAAAAAGTGGGTTTTGCACCTGTCATCTTCAACAACAAAGATCTCAGCAATGCGTGACATTGCTGATTCAGGAAAGGTATCAAATGAAAGCTGACTAATTTGTGTGAGGTAAAGAACAAAACTGAGTGTAAAGTTTGAAAGAACTTACAATTTTAATGACAGAATCAATTTTTAAAAAAATTTAAAATGTGGCGGAACAACTTGTATTTTAAAAAATGGTTGCAACTTGAGGTGTCTGGAGGGCGTCCTCTTGTGTTAACGGCTAATTTGCGAATGAAAACAGCCCTGTAACTTTACCGCGTGTATGTTTTACTACCATTCAAGCACCATTGAACTAAAACTTTTAGTTTTGAATGCTTAGTTGCAAGTTTCATTTACTAAATTAATGTTTGACCAACACTGTACTAACCCTTTTAAAGTATCACCTGTAATAAGAAATACACGTTGGAAGATCCCTACGTCTGAATTCCTTGGTTGTAATGGGTTGATATACATGGCCACCTAAAAAGTTGTATAGTCTTATATACTGTACATTGAAGTATCTGCTACAGCCTATACATGAGTACATTATCATCATGCGGTGATGGTTAAAATAAGGGCACATAAATAACATTTCATAATGTGTTATGTACGTATTTATAAACACAACTATAATATATATTATAATATTGTGTTTATTTATGTATAGATAATTGCAGAAGTGAACAGCGATCCGATACATATTCAAATGGTTTTTATTTTTACCAAAGAATGTAATCTACTTTAAATGCTTGTAATAACGAGCGCCAGGAATAGACAATCTGTTACGTGTTTAAGTGACAACGGAGCAATACATATCTATATTAATTCTATAGAGTACCGAAGTGTGACGTCAGAGCTATTCATTGCCATGGGTGATGGTTCTAAACAAAGTCAGGCAAGTAATGAATTGGTGATCTAGCGGTTGCTAAGAAGGCAATCGTCCGGCTCCGACCGACTACTTAAGGCCCAGTCCCATACTGACGATTTTCACGGCGATTCGCAACGATTTGACATTCGTCGAGAAAATCGCCATGGTCGTGTTGCATCGTGTTACATCGTATCGGTTCTTCCCCCAAAAC
Organism: Echinarachnius parma; assembly: GCA_037951105.1. Taxonomy (NCBI): domain Eukaryota; kingdom Metazoa; phylum Echinodermata; class Echinoidea; order Clypeasteroida; family Echinarachniidae; genus Echinarachnius; species Echinarachnius parma. Next base: position 115,702 of record JBAMJV010000593.1, on the reverse strand, counting down.
CGTTGCGCATCGTGAAGAAAATCGTGAAAGCGGAGCCAAATCGCCGTCTTCAACTGTTCAAAACAATCGCCACGCCACGACGATTTTTACCAAAAACTATTGTATTTACCGTTGCACAATCGTGTCACGTCGTTCCACATCGTTGCAATTCGTTGCGACTCGTATCGCTTCGTCGTGAAGATCGCCGCTTTCCGTTTTTTAACTGACCATAGGCGTAAAGACTTACGTAATACCTATTCATCATGAGAGGGGGAGGGGGTGAATGAATAGATCATCCCCCTGTTGAATTGTATAAATGACAGATCTACGCCCATGGAACTGACTCAAACAAGTCCGATTGTTCATATGGTGCACTGCCCTATTGTTCCATAAAAAGAATGAAAGGAAATCGTCGCGACATGGCGATAGTTTTGAGCAGTCCCAAAACATTCGTTGTGCTAACACGATTCATGGCGTTCTTCGCGATGCGCAACGGTTCGCAGAACGAATTACAACGACTCGCAACGAACTACAACGACTCGCGACGACTCAAGCGATTTTCTCCACGAATGATAATTCGTTGCGAGTCGCCGTAAAAATCGCCACTATGGGACCACAACTTTTTTTCTGCCACGATTTTTCTACCGCAATGGTAAAAGACAAAAGAAGGACGAACTGACTCGTCGAACAACGACGAAGAACGAATATTCGTCTCGAGTCGCCGTACAATTCTTCCAAATTCGTTGTTAAATCGTGGCTAAATCGAGTCGATTCGTTCTAGTAAATCGTTGCGAGTCGTTGCGAGTCGCCGTGAAAATCGTCAGTATGGGACTGGGCCTTTAATGAAAGGAAACGTTGTTTAGAACCATTACTATGCCATAACAAAAACATGTGACGTCACTACTTCGGTACTCTATTCCCCCCTAAAAAATAAACGTAATGTACTTATAATAAGCGTCATAAGTTTTTTTTTAATTTTAATTTGTGTTAATGTATAGATGTGAAATGCTTACCAATACATATTTATATGTGTACATATATCATTTTACCTGCAAAAATATCTACTTTCTGTGCTTATACATATGAGCGTGATGAATAAAACAAAATAGTTTTAGTGATACTCATGATTGATTATTTATATTTATAAATTAAATTATTTAAAGGGGTAGTACAGTTTTGGTAAGGCTGAGCTTTAGTAACCAAAACCTGCACTACAAACTAATAGTTATAACTCCAAAATGTATAGAAAATTACAAATTACTAAGTAAAAAGCCTGTTTTAATTTAAAAAGAGCCATTAAAACACAAGACGGCGCTCTCTAAAAAAAATATTGGTTTCAACCATTTTTCATACAAAATGATGCATGTGATGTTTTAATGAAATAATGATAAAAAGAGAGATAATCAACAACTATCTTAAAACCTCTTTTGCCAATTTTAAAAAAAGTGTAACCATTTTTAATGTTTTTTTTTAATTCATCGAATATATCTGGGCCCCAGATTTATTACGATCGGATATATTTATAAATTGATATTTCAGCCGTTTCTGAACCGATTTTGATAAAATAAAATTTATTCTGCCATTAAAATTGTATGCTCTTTCAAATTTTAAAGGGGTAGTACAGTTCTGGTAAGGCTGAACTTTAGTAACCAAAACCTGCACAGTAACAAAACAAACTAATATTTATAACATCACCATGCTCGAAAGGTATTACAAAAATACAAACGACTAAGTAAAAAGCCTGTTATCATTCAAAAAGCGCAATTAAAACACAAGAGGGCGCAATCTAATAAGGCATTGGTTTCATCCATTTTTCATACAAAATTATGCATGTGATGTTTTGTTAAAATAATGATTAAATAGAGAGATCATCAACAACTATTTAAAAACCGCTTTTGAAAATTTTTGAAAAAGTGTAAGCATTTTTTCAAAAAATCATCGTATTTATTTGGGGCCCAAATAAATACGATCGGATATGTTTATTGATATTTCAGCCATTTCTGAACCGATTTTGACCAAATAAAGTTTATTCTGCCATTAAAATTGCATGTTCTTTCAAATTCGACACTCAGTTTGTCATTACCTCACGAACAAATTGTGTGGTGCAGCGCCCTCTATACAAAAACTGAACTACCCTTTAAAGGGGTAGTACAGTTTTGGTAAGGCTGAACTTTAGTAACCAAACCTGGACAGTAACGTTATAAACTAATTGTTATAACTCCACCATGCTCGAAAGGTATACAGAATTACCATGATTACAAACGGCTAAGTAAAAAGCCCATTATCATTCAAAAAGAGCCATTAAAACACAAGAGGGCGCTCTCTAAAAATGCATTGGTTTTTAACCATTTTTCGTACAGAATTATGCATGTGATGTTTTATTGAAATCATAATTAAATAGAGAGATCATCAACAACTATTTTTAAAAATGCTTTTGAAATTTTTTGAAAAAGTGTATGCATTTTTTTAATTTTTTGAAAAATTCATCTAATTATTTGGGCCCCAAATAATTATAAGATCAGATATATTTATTGATATTTCAGCCGTTTCTGGACCGATTTTGACCAAATAAAGTTTATTCTGCCATTAAAATTGCATGTTCTCTCAAATTCGACACTCAGTTTTTCATTACCTCACACAAAAATTGTGATATGCAGCGCCCTCTCTACCATGGGCGTAAATTTGTTCGGAAAGCACAATGCATTGGAGGTGGGGGGGGGGGGGGGGGGGGCGAGCAATTGTTCACAAACAATGCTCGCCCTCCAATGCATTGTGTTTTCCGAACAGATTTACGCCAGTGCTCTCTACCAAAACTAAACTACCCCTTTAACCTAAGAAATAATATACTTAGTTTATAGGCTTACTTTATAGGCACGATGAATTCAAATATATGTTGGATTATACGTGAGAGCAAAGTGGGTTTGTTGCAAAGCGATTGTTGTCATGGCAACATTGTTTGTACAAAGAACGTGGAGAGATTTGTTTGCATACAATATGCTGTAATATACGTCCAATCGCTTTCAAATGAAAGGTGGAAGGCTTGTGACTCAGAATAAATTGTCAGATTTATTGCTTTGACCCGTACCTTTCTTGCGTTTTAAAGGGGAACACCACACAGAGAATAACTCAGGCTTACGTATATGTGTTGGTACCGTTATTTGATATCAACAGTTTGCAAAGCGTTGTGTAATTCAGTTGAGTTTTGGTATACAGGGCGTTACACAAAATAATTTTGTTGTGAGATAATGAAAAAATGAGTGTCAAATTCGAATTTTAATGACAGAGTAAACTTTATTTGATCAAAATCGGTTCAGAAATGGCTGAAATATCCAAAAACATAACCATTTGTAATAATTGTGGGGCCCCACAATTATTCGATAATTTTGAACCAGCCGTTAACAACAATTTAAAAATGCTTCCTCTTTTCAAAAATTTACAAAAGAGGTTTTAAAATAGTTTGTTTTATTGTCTCTCTATCTAATCACTATTTCAACAAAACATCACATGCACAGTATTTTATTTAAAATGGTTGAAACCGATGAGTGTTTAGAGAGCGCCCTCTTGAGTTTTAACGGCTCTTTTTTAATGATAACAAGGTTTTTACTTAGTCATTTGTAATTTTGTATTCCTTTCGAGCATGGTGGAGAACTATTAGTTAGTAATGTAATGGTGCAGGTTTTGGTTACTGAAATTAAGTTTGACCAAAACTGTACTCTCTTTACCAGAACTCAACTATCCCTTTCATTAATCACCCGAACATACGGAACTTGACAGTATGTTCCATACAAGCCAAAAACGTTTGCGAGTGCGCGTTTTTTTTTTTTGCACGCGTATACGTTCGAAGCACAGAACGGGGGTACCGTACGTCATAGAAGTGAATGGACTCATCATTTTGTATGATGATGAAATGTGCGTCTGGTTCCCGTATGCAATGGGTTAAATATGTACTTCAGACAGTTAGAGTGTCCCTTATTCCCTTGATTACGTACTCAACGAACCCAGTTAGATGAATGATGTTGCTACACGTGAAGCTTCACACTATAATTACGATACTAGCTAAACTCATATGGATTCCCCCTTATTCAACATAGGACTATATATAGTCCAGTAATCGAGCCTACAGGGAGTAAGATATCTACGTATTCACAAGTAATGCTAGGTTTACACCAGCCCCGTTTGCCCAAAACGTAGTGCGCCGTGAGATTTTGACAAATTTTCCTCTGTATTCAAGTTTTGTTAGGTCTTGCCAAGTTTTCTCACGGTCTATCACGGTCTAGCACGGTATCCGTGACGGGCCGTGGGGGAAGAGCCCCTTCCCCCACTGATGGTGCGTTTACACCATGTTCCTGGCGGCCACGGCAGCCCCGTTTCAGGCCACCGCGGACAAAACGGGATGGACGTGAGACAACGCGGGGGGACGGAATGGGCAAACGTGACAGGCCGCGATTGCCGTGTATGCCGGGACAGATTTTTAAACTGTCAAAAAATTTGCCACGGCAGTCACGGTGCGGATGAGAAGCCTAGCAGGCCAAAGTAAAACGGGGTGAACGCAACAAAACGTGACAGTACGTAATAGGCCGTAACAAAACTTGGAGGCTGTCCGTAGTAGGACGGGAAAGGACCGTGAGATGTCGGGGAATGTTTTCCCGTCCTACTACGGACAGCCTCCAAGTTTTGTTACGGCCTGTCACGTTTTGTTGCGTTCACCCCGTGGCAAATTTGTTGAAAGTTTAAAAATCTGGCCCGGCATACACGGCAGTCACGTTTGCCCATTCCGTCCCCCGCGTTGTCTCACGTCCATCCCGTTTTGTCCACGGTGGCCTGAAACGGGGCTGCCGTGGCCGCCGGGGACATGGTGTAAACCTAGCGTTACATAATGTGACCCATCAGTATTTTGTACAATAGATGTATGTTTCTTATAAACCCACACTGTTGGTATATGGGTGCTGCATTGGGTTGCTAACAATGTCTAAAGGCAATGCATACGTATGTGCAATGTTGCATTGATATTTTTGTACTTCTTTCATAGAATACAAAACTCGACAGACTGAGGCGTGATGTCTGTTCATTTGACCCATTCTCTCAATGGTTTCTTTTACCGTTTTTTGTACGTGGAATGAAATGGACATGTGATTGATAGCACAACAATTACCCACATATGGCGCTTGGAAGAAAGAGATCAGCTGAATATACACATAAAAACGTTGGGAGATATAATATAAATACATATATTCTAATGCTATAAGTAATTTCAATAGGCACCAGATATTATTGTATTGAACATGTCTTGTAATTTATATCAAATAACAGATCTGGATATTAACTATGTATCAATGTAACTTTTAAATATTGTTTACTTGGAATAAACATAACCCAAACAGCTTTATGAATCGTATAAATAATGCTATGAACTTATTTATACATTACAATCAAATTCATTGTAGTTTGATAAGAAGTGTAGAAGCCATGTAATAATACGTGCTTATTTAAACAACCTCTTAATGTTCTCGAATAAAATCACTAAAATAGAAAACTCGCTTTAAAATAGGCACTGTAAAAAGGTCCGTTTCTATTTATGTACACGACTTCCTGCATGCCCTGCAAGAGAGACGTGTTTGTCTTCGGCTCATTAGTTATTGTTCATCTATGGAAACAAGTTAACAACCGAAGTCATACAAGCTGCTCCTTAAACATGTTAAAGAAAACACCAACAACACCAATAAATATAGTAGATTTTCGAAAAAGCGGAAACAAAAATGAAATAAGTAAAGACAAACATGGTAGGAAAGTTATATTTATTTTCTTTCCAGCAGAAAATATGATTAGATGTTGCATCTAGGTATCCGTTTGTATGGTGGAGTTGGTACAGAGATGGTTTACGGTAGAACTACGTATAAAAGAGAAGGATCGATACACCGCTACCTTATTCCCGTGCACGCTGGCCACCCTTCACATGCCTAACGACGGACAGTCAGGCTGTCTGAAACGTCGACCTTAATGTATACCCGCGATGTAACACTGTTGCCCCTAAAGTTGGAATCAATTATGTTTACATCTTTATACGAAGTTAAGTGTGTAACTGTGACTTATTTATGATAATTATATGTACGGTGTATATGACCACAATACCTCCATGTTTATAGGTCAAATTCTTAACATCATATCACATTGAAATCCAAGTACAATTAACTGTCCTTCGAAAAACGTATATTGGGGGTAAAACAAAAAAGGGGGCAAACAACAACATTATTAAGGATTATGGTACAATGTGCATCTTTAGGCAGCATAAAATACATATTGGAGCGGATTTTTGCATGAGAATGTTTAATATTCAAATGTATATGAGTCACTGATATTGAATATGTCCCCTGACCCCTGATTGCATGGGCCACTCTGACATGGGTCAGCGCTTAATACGTCACAGGATGCTGTCATCGAGCTTGTTGATGCGGTCAAAGGGCTGCTCGTCCCAGTCTTTGGTCAGAGCCTGTGACAAGATTGCATAGAGCGCGCGCTTTCCGATCGTGAGATCCCGAGTTCAAACCCTGCGTATGCCCATCACGTTTGTCATTCAGCAAGACAATTAATCCACAAATGCTGCTCTACCCAGGTGTATAAATGGGTACCATGGTCGGGTGTTAATTAGCCATTGCGCCATTATCAGTGGCAGCATGGCTAGTATGCTCCCCGGGGAGTTGAGAAAGTGTGCAATATCATTGCGCGGGTTTGAAATTAACCTAATGACCATAGGTAATAATAATAATAATAATGGTGCACACAATGTGTGCTGGTTTGCATCATATGATATCATATGATCATATTTGTATCATATGACCGGGGTAATACTATCATTGCAAAGCGCTTGGAGATTATATATAAACCGAGTATATTATTATTAGTAGTATTGGGTTACCTATACAGATGGTGCTTTATAAATGCTTGTTATTATTATTATTAAATCTTGTTGAGTATGACAAAAGTCATTGATAGCTCGGGCTAGGCCTGGCATCCCAATCATGCTTGATAGGATTCGTATCAGGGGAGGAAGCAGGCCATGGCAACTGCTGCACCCCCCCCCCCCCCCCCTTCTCATCAAGCTATTCACTGCAGCTGCCCTCTGTGACATAGCGTTGTCGTCCTGCAGCTGGAAATTGTTTCCGTCGGACCGTCCTGCGTGTGGGAGGCAGTAGTTTTCCAGAATGTCCCGGTGCACGATGGTGTGGACATTTCCACCAGGTACCACCAGTGGCGTTTTACAGCCATAGTGAATACCTGCCCATGTCACCACTGGGCCACCACCACCTCAATGCGTTTCGTGAATGCAGTAATCTTTGAGATTCTCGCTCCGTAATTGACGAACCCTTTGTCTCCCATATGTTCAGTCAAGGATGAACCGGCTCTTATCCGTTTAGAGGACATGTCACTAGTGTCCAAGCTACAATCTTCTTTACACCCTGGTCCAGCGACGTCCGGGAACTCTGTGTTGAATGGTTTGGTAGTTAGTTCGTCTTGCTCGGTGACCATGTTAATACAATCTCTGATGTTCAGTGTCGTCTCCATAGACGGCGGAGGCTTCTTTTTGGTATTATTGACCCTCCTCTCGATGACTTTTGCGTATTTACAAACCGTAACATGCGATGTTCCAACGAAAGAGTGGACATTGCTTGTTGAAACCCCTTCTTGGTGGAGCACAAGCATCGTTCGGCGTGTAGCCAATTGCGTCGGACGGAGTATATATGCTAAAGAGCCTCTGTGCCAATTTTGGCTGAAAGATTTACAGCCAACTCTGAGAAATGTGCCATAACAACTTGTTTGGCATACGCTTTGGAGAGGGAAAGGGACCAATCACCAAACGTCTTGCCTTTCATAGCTCTAAACAAAAAGCTCTATTATTATGCAAATATTGTTTATGCAACAATTCAATGTACCTTGGTAGTTTGAACACATCATATACTCATTATACTTAGTCTAAAATAATTCCTGGGCGTAACAATAAGACAAATGATGAAGTTCGGTCTGAAAAATAAATAATTCCATCATGATAGCAACAGTGTAGTCCTATTCAGGACTAGACCTTTTACAAGCCTTAGAAAGAATACCATAAATCCTTCTCAAAGGATGGTCCTTTCCAGGAATATCCATTTTCCATGTCCCTTTTCACAAGGTTTTACCGTACATCAACTGTGTATGATTATTGATAACCATTTGATACATGTTTGTTTCTTTTTTATCTCCCCAGAGCAGTCTGAATGATGAACAAGCCGACTGACAGTCCTCGCCTGCGCCGTCGGTCCGCTGGTCCTTCGCGAGCCCGCGTGGGGGACTCTAGTACTCTAGGAGACACGGATATCCACCAAACCAACCCCACAGCACCTGGCTACGCGTCCTGTCCAGACCTCTTCTTCGTCCAGGATCGTGCCTTAAAGACCCCAGGTATCTTGAGCAGTTGTAGCGGAAGCAGCAGCAGCATTATGCATAACAGACTGCACCTGTCCGTATCGCTCAATGATGAGCAGCAGTCAACACAGGCAGAGTTTTACAGTCGCCACGGCCAGTCGCAGAGGATGTCCCCGACCTTCTCTGAGAAGGGGATCGTCAGTCCTGTCATGGTTCACTTCACGACGAGGAACATGCGGAAGACGTCATCCACATCGAGCTGCAGATCGCTGTCAGAAAATGACAACAACTCGTGCGACGGCGAGGAACTGGACCCAAGCAAGGTCATCCCAGAAATCAAGATCGACAAGATTCCTTACAAGGACAAGAATATCATCGAGATCCTCGACTTCCTCTACATGGGTGACCTGGAGGCAGCGCACCGCGAGCCTCTGCTGTGTCGTCTCAACATCGACTACATCGTGGATCTGAGCAACCTCTCTGGTGAGGAGGTCAAACGCACAATTCGTCTTCAGGACTGCCCCTGTCTGTGTGCGTCTACCATGAAACACACGCGGATACGACTCAACCTGCACGTTGATGCGACTGTAAGTGATGGCATCACGCACTACTTTGAGGAAGTCAATCGCTTCATTGAGGGTGCTCGCAAGTCCAATCGAAGAGTGCTTATATATTGTGTGACAGGACTGATTCTCTCGCCCACTATTGTAACACAGTATCTGATACAGATCATGGGTATGACTCTGAAACAGGCACATGGTCACGTGACCAAACTGAAGCCAGAGGTGACTTTTCGTGAAGGGTTCCAGAGGGCGCTGATCAGACTGGAGCAGAGGTTCCGGCCCAAGGCTGCTCTGCCCGTAGTGTTTGACAGGATCAGACGCAGAGATGCGCAGCAGCTGCATGCGCACACCCAGCAAGCATGGATCTGATTCTCATGTCGTACAAAACAGCATTTCTTGATACACATCGGTTATTAGACGTCTGTTATCATAAAAAGTGTAGTGCTAACGTCGTTCCAAATAATGTTTTGTACGATATTGTATCAGATATATTGTATTAGGTCTCCTCTTACGATGAGACTCACATGATAAGTTCAACGGGCTGCACAATCTACATATTTCACAGGCTGGGCAGTCGTGAACGCACTTTACAATATTATGAACGTCTTGATAAAGAAATGGAGTATATCCGGGGAGTATATGAACAGTATACGGAAAGTAAGATGGACGCTTGGTACTTGAGCAAGCACTATAAAAACGGAATATGATGCATGGTAAATATGGTAAAGCACTCATTAAGTATGTGTATGGCTTAATGCCGTAATTAAGGAAATCAAATCAGTGTTCTGAATAAAGAAGTGGTTAGCCGTTACTGTAAAGCACTGCCGCGAACATGGCGAAGCCTTAGTATACAGGGTGGCCCAAAAAAAACGGAACGGGGCACTTCCCAAAATATAGTAACAAATGTATTATGTCCATCGGATAGAGTGTCTTTTTAAATGAACAACGATACCAAGAACAGTCAATTTGGTCGTGTAGTTTTTGTTTTAGGGCGCTGTGAGTGACACCATGTCAGAACCGCACGAACCGCCGTTCATACCGTTGAGCATCGCGCACTATTATTAGTGTGCACTCAGCCGTGTGCCGAGAGAATGGGCATGGTCGCTGAATGGTATTACGGGCAAGGAGTGCGGTTAAACTGCCATTGACTAGGTCGAAATCGACACCTGACATGGTCTCACTCACTGCGTCCTTAAACAAAAACGACCTGACCAAAATTACTGTTCTTGGTATCGTTTTTCATTGGAAAGGACATCCTATCCGATGAACATAAACATTGTGGTATTATATTTTGGGAAGTGCCCCGTTCCGTTTTTGTTTGGGCCACCCTGTATAGAGGCTATGTTTGGAGTGGTACTGTATGTTGGTTGCGCCTTCGTCTTTCAGTGCGGACTAGGTCTTGGGTTCAGTGCCTGACCCAACACGCGAGCCCCTTGTAACCATGTGCACTCCGTAGGAGTGGAGTTTTTTTTTTATAGCATATGTAACCTGTAACAGGTGACCTGGCTATAATGCTCAAATAGGGAGTGGGAAATAATGCTAATAATAATATTATTAATAATAAACTCATTCATAAAGCGCTTTCTACAACAATTGATATTACAAAGCGCTTAAAAAACACAATACAAAGAAATACAAATTACACAAACAATTACAACACTAATACAGAGGCATAATTACTAACTAAACAGATACTTATAAGTGAATGAACAAATAATACAAGATATTAATACAAACGAGTTGGGATACCATGGATACAGGTCGGTTTAAGTTGAGATTTGAAAGTACTAAGGGTGTTTACAGATCGGACAGATTTAGGGAGAGAATTCCAGCATTTCGGTCCAGTGTCTGCAAATTCTTTTGAGCCCAAATAATTATGAACGTGTAGATTGAGTGTTCATGTGTGTAACCGTTGTCCGTGGTGATCCATTGGAGATGGTCGTCAATCATATCAGACGCTTTAAAATTCAAGATTAATAAGTAATTTTTGGAGGTTAATTAGGTTCAAATGAGCAATCTAAATGTAAATCTACGTGTATAATAATTTAACGCTGTTAAAATGGGCTAAAATATAAAAATGAATAATTATTTGTTTAGTAAATGCATATATCATCACACTCGGGTTTGATTATGAACAATAGGCTTGACGCCTTCTTGCCTTGATGAATGCCTTAATGCATGTTTATGTTTGCTATAACAATGTATTTTATATAGAAAAATTACTATTTTAAAAAATGTCTTATTCACCAAGAATCATGATGGTACTACATTGCATGTACATAATGCGTGACTGTAGAGAATGTATACAAATGTAATAAATAACTGTGTGTATAATTATGAGATTATCTAAGAAGTGACCAGTTTGTGAATATAATGCCGTGAATTGTTTCAATATTGTAAATAGTTTTAGGAACGATGTAACAAGTTTACAAAATGTTACAAAATCGAGTGTTTACTTTGATACCCCCGTAATGCAGTGGTGGGGCTGCGGTTAGGCTGATTTGGGGGCGCGCGAATCACTGGGGGGGGGGGGGGGGGGCACACTTTATGCATTTCTTTATCTTTACACAGATGTTCCCCTTGTGTTTGTTATTGTTCAGGGCAGATTATTGGAGGCAGCAGCTCCCTAGCCTCCGCCTCGTACGCATAATGTGCAAGACCGTTGAGAAGCATAATAAGCAGATCTTCTCATTAGTGATTATGTTGATGCAATCATAGTCCTTGTTTGATCGAGTTAATGGAGAAACAGTATCCGTTGGGATTGTTATTGGTATCATACAAACGAAAAACAGTCAATATTCCGAGCGAGCATTACAACTATGAACAAATATTTCAATGTATAAAACTGGATGTAATGATTTATCCTGCTGTATATATACTGTACACCTTATTCACATTGCATGAATTTGTCAACGTTGATTGCATTATTCATGTATACATGTTGTTGCTTTGTCGGACAAGCTCCATCCAATCACATGCATTGGGGAACGTTATTATACTCATAGTCAGATAATATTAGTAGTATTTATATTAATTTGTATGTTTATTGTATTTGTTTTGTGTGTAAACATCAAATGTAAATCACATATTAAAGAATAAATAGAAATATACTAAATATATTCATACGTAAAATAGGCAGCATCATTAAACATCATAACAAATATACAACATGCATGCGAGTTACTTTTAATGCTTAATAACAATTAGCCATTAGTGATTAACATTGTACTTACAAAAAATTAGGCTACATAAGATTTATAAAATGAATATTTGAGACTTCAATCATATACCAATATCATCGCAAGACTCTTCGAAATGATGTGCAATAGTTTCATAAAAAAAGATCGTCGTTTACCCAGTGAAAAGCGAACATTGATGTCAGATGTTATCACCTTGTGCCCAATAAGTTGTACCACAATCGAAACGCGTCCCGGAGCGCTTGTCATTCAATCATGAATATCAGGAAGACATTTGAATTATCAAAACCCATTTAATTATTGCGTTATCATTACACAAACAACAAGGTACTAGAGAAATGTAAAAGCTCCAAGTGGATTTTGTTAATGGATCACTTTAATATAAGTCTTGAAAAAGGTCAGACCAGCATATAAATATGGTTTCATATTTCAGTGCGACAATAATGAGACCACAGGATCGAGTCCTACTGACATGACTCAAGTCCATTCTTTGCTCATTGTTCACATATCTGTATGGATATGTCGTTATCCCTATGATATAGCTTCTTTAACTAAAATGTTACGCATGCACGTATTGCGTATGATCAATAAGAAATCAATTGATTATCAAAATGAACACACTACAATAGATAACGCTACTTTCAGAAAGTCCTCTCATGGTAGTATTCAAGTACCATGTATAAACAAAGATGAGACAGAAGTGAAGCTGTCACTTCTGTCTTTATTCATACACTCAATGGCCCGGATTCTCAAAGGAGGATTGTGTAAACCATGGTTTAACCATGGTCTACATATTATATGGAGTGCTGCTCGTAGACAAGTAAAACAATTTATAATTTGTAATGATATGACTGTTCGTGCTTGCTAACCAGCAAATTTCACTATCTGACAAACATTTATTCGGTGTGTTAAGTACATGTGTAGCATCAACATTGTTAACAAGTAAGGAGTTTATTTCTCCATCAGTTTACAAATGGCACTCCATAGATGTAGACCATGGTTTACACAAACCTCCTTTGTGAATTCCACCCAATGTCTTTTCTGGCGAAATACGGAGCACGCCACCACCAAAACGTAATACGATGCATGACCGCTTCGGTAATGTATGCAAATAATATGCGTATGACGTCATACTCCCCGTCGGAAAGCTCCAACAATAGTAATTATTGTTAAGCTTGCCGACGGGGAGTCTGACGTCATACGCATATTATTTGCATACATTACCGAAGTGGTCTATTTGGGCAGATTTCAAGAGTAGACCAAGGGTAACAATATGATAAATAATTTCAAAGCAATAGCAAATGATTAAGGACAGAGTAATTATATATGTTCACCTTGATTTAATACATTTTGTTTTGAAATGATTTACATTCGTTCTTTGTCTTGTTGCAAATGTTAACATTTTGAATGACCAGGGATATATTTTGCGCAATGGGATAGTGACAAATCGTGTTAGACATGAGCGTTATGTGAGACTCCATTATCATTATAATTACTCTTATTATTGCAATTACAGTATTGTTGTTGTTATTATTACATAATTGTTATGTTTCTGGTTGAATTAGTTATGTTGTAATTATCATAATTACTCTTATTATTGCAATTACATTATTGACGTTGTTATTATTACATAATTGTTATGTTTCTGATTTAATTAGTTATGTTGTAATTATCATTAATTTTTAACAATGTGTTTTTTGTTAACTTTACTTAAATATAAAGAATATGATGTGAAATTGTTTTGTCCTACAACTGTGACTAAGAATGAACAATGAACCAGCAAAGATCAATAGATAATTTATTTTCTAACGATTTGTACATAATCTTTAGGTAATTTATGTGACTAATATATTTGTATATCATATTAAACTAAGAAGACGCACTATGTATACGTATTTCAACACGTGTTTGATTTTGTCTGTTTGTGATTTTGTCGGGCCGAATATAATACAGTCAAACCTGCTCTATTATACAGTTGTTAACTGGTGGTGGAGGGAAAAGCACGGAATGTTCCACTCCCGAGGGATTTTAAATGCTATTGAGGGAAGAGTAAATAAGTCCCGAGACGTAGTCGAGGGACTTATTTTCTTCACGAAATAGCATTTTAAATTCCCGAGGGGAACATTTCATGATTTTCCCGACAGCAAAGTTAACAACTGTTGTATCATCTGATTGACATGTAACAGTGCCATGTAATATCCACAAATATTACATGACAGCTCATGTACTGTATTTACTAAGTCAGGTGATAAAGCACTATAGTGCTCTGTATAAAAACTCGTAACTATGAGTCCCTTGGATGCAGGTTACATGTAAATGGACCTGTCCATGGAGACCACCTGCTAACTATGAGTCCCTTGGATGCAGGTTACATGTAAATGGACCTGTACATGGAGACCACCTGCTTGCGAAGACTGGTTTATCTACCTCCCCTGTGTTGTCTGTATAACACAGGTTTCATTGTACCGTGTGTCCCTTAAAAAACGAAACCCAACCTCGACGGTTCATTTCTCAATTATGAAGAAATGTTTTTCCCCCATATTGTACACATCACTGCAAAGCTCATATTTATTCTGTTCTTTCATATGACACTATAACGATATAGAAAAAAAAAACATGCATAACTGATAACAGATAAATGAATTGATACTTTCATAACCCCGATTGTTCTAAATAACATACGGCTTCTACATTAGAAACGTTCCGCTTTGTTGTTAGCTGCATCGTCGGACAAGCGTCTGTTTCCTTTCGCAGGTAAACCAACAGATAAATGGAAACCTGCAGTTAATTTCATGTCATATTTTGTTGATACATTAATAATGCGCTTGCTGAATAAATATATTATTACGTAACATACCTTTTCCCTGCATAATTAAAAAGGTCTCATGAACCCAATGCAGCAGCCGTCTACTTTTCGAACAATTGTGTTTCGGACAGTACCAATTCAGTTTGTCTCTAATCAGTCATGCGTGATAATATTGATAATTGTTATGGATGGTGTCATATGAAAGCAAATAAATTAGCTTTGCAGTGATGTATACAGTTTTAAAGTAGGAAACCTTAATAATCAAAAACATTAACCGTCAAACTCGGATTTCGATTGTGAAGGGACACAGGGTATTTTTAACCGAATGATCTAGCGGTGTTTGGGTGGGGTCTGATGATAATGTTCCAAGGAATACTCCAGGGCCCCGTTGCAGAAAAAGATACAATCGATCGTCAGTTACAATTGATTGTAAGTCAGAACATTTGCAAATTTCAAATAATCAGATTTGCGCATGAACTTACAATCGATGGCATCTCATTCTGCAACGAGGACCTGCAGCCATTTGTAATACTATACAGTGTGTCTCGACAAGAATGGTACAGTCAGAAAACAATTATTGAATTATGATATGAAAAATCGTTAGGTTATTTAGTACAATATTAAATGGGAAGAGTTATGTTTTTAGATGCTCCATGTATGAAATATTTCCCTTCAGCGGATCCCGAATTAAGTCCGATTGTACAAATATACAAAAACCCATTTGTGCCGATTTGCGTATTTGCACTGAAAATGGCGATTGGCATTAGTTGCACATATTTGGTATGCTTACTAATTATTATGGTATAATAACGATGCAATAATGGCTAGAGTGCAATTTTATTTGTCCCTGCTGATGATGGAAGGGTAAACAATGATTACATATGGTAAGATCTCCCTAAAAAGCAAGTTTTCTGGATAGAGTTCTTCCAAATGCTACTTTTTTTGCTCTGAAAATAATTTCATTTCGGTAATTAATGTGGCACAAAGTGAAGTTTGATGTTTTGCAAACAAACGACCATATCTTACGACTGACAAACCCAATCCAGCTGAAATAAAAACATCAGGAAGCCCGATTATTTTTCTTTGATTTGACACCAAATATGTATATTTTTCAAATTTCCTTCATACCATAAACACATATTTTCCAACTGTACCATTCGTTTGAGACATACTGTATAATTATTTATTTATTCATATATTTATTTTGGTATACATTTCAAACTGATCAGCAGCAGTGCTGAAAGGATCAGTGTACATTGAACATCAAAACATACATAGTATACATAATACAATATAGCAATTTTACATTCAAATTCAAATGAATTGGAACATTAATGTTAAGTACAAAATTAACAAAAGTAAATCACTATAAGATAAACTAAGCTACACTACACAAAGAACAAATATCAAATCATTGTGCATAATTGCTAATCAACCACATTACAACAATGAATTGTATAGAGTAATTCATAACTATAAGTGATATAAAGTAATTCATAATTGGAACTGTTCTTAATTATTAATCACCAGACAATTAATTCATTACAATATATTTATCATAAAGTAACTATACCTATCAGCTGAATACATATTGTGAAATCATTATTATATGAGAGCAAGACTATTCTAGTCATATTGATATTTCAATTGAAATTAATAAGTATAATTTAAAAATGAATAATTATGTACGTATTACAAGTTTAATATCAATATTTTACCAAAATTCAAGGTACCAAACTGCATGTCAGGACCGTGATATGATTTTGTTTTTTTCAATACAATCGCATGATTGTCTGATCTCAAAGAGTATTGTTCAAACTCTTTTCACAAACATAGCGATGCCAGCCAGGGACATGATACGCGAAATGAGCTGCGATACAGTAATTTTCCAATTCTGGGTATGCCAATGTGGGGTTTTGGCTATCTCACTGGTGACTCTGGACAATTTGCCCCCCCCCCCCCCCGTTTTGGCGATTTGGGGGGGGGGGGGGGGGGGGAGTCCAATCGCCAAAACGGATCGACGCCTCTGTTATGTGGTTTGGTTCAATGATCCATTGATATTAAAACTGTAACTAAAGGTGAATGATCATCAAATGATGTGGACGTCTATTAGGGTGTAACACTAATTCTTTTTTTCTTTTTTTAGGTGATACGTATAGGTGATACGTATATATACGTATCACCTATTGTTATTACTCAGCGGGGTGTTTCCACAATCGCACAATACTTCACGATCATCTCTGGCTTTGTGTATATAATTCGTGTCATGTTACAAGGCTCGATCTCGATAAGATCTTGTTCATAACATATCAAATTATCATGCGACATCATTTGATAACGCTACCACGATCCGTCGTCATTTCCCGCGGTCATTCCGATTTCATTCGACATCATTTTGATAACGCTATCACGATCCGTCTTTATTTCCCGCGGTCATTACGATCTCGAAATATACCGCAATTGTGGAAACACAATTATTAGGTGATACGCTATACAGCGTATCACCTATTGTTATTACTCAGCGGGGTGTTTCCACAATCCCACAATCGCACAATACTTCACGATCATCTCTGGCTTTGTGTATATAATTCGTGTCATGTTACAAGGCTCGATCTCGATAAGATCTTGTTCATAACATATCAAATTATCATGCGACATCATTTGATAACGCTACCACGATCCGTCGTCATTTCCCGCGGTCATTCCGATTTCATTCGACATCATTTTGATAACGCTATCACGATCCGTCTTTATTTCCCGCGGTCATTACGATCTCTAAATATACCGCAATTGTGGAAACACAATTATTAGGTGATACGTATAGCGTATCACGTATTGTTATTACTCAGCGGGGTGTTTCCACAATCGCACAATACTTCACGATCATCTCTGGCTTTGTGTATATAACTCGTGTCATGTTACAAGGATCGATCTCGATAAGATCTTGTTCATAACATATCAAATTATCATGCGACATCATTTGATAACGCTACCACGATCCGTCGTCATTTCCCGCGGTCATTCCGATTTCATTCGACATCATTTTGATAACGCTATCACGATCCGTCTTTATTTCCCGCGGTCATTACGATCTCCAAATATACCGCAATTGTGGAAACACAATTCTTTTTATTCTTTTTCTTTGTACGTTTTTTGTGTCTCGTGTCTGTAAAATTTGGCTGGGGATATGATAATGAAACCTGGTGAACATAATAGACCTTGGTCCGACATTGTGCACCTGGGTAATGATTATGACGGTACTACTCTGTGACGTCATGGAGACGCCATTTTGTGAAATATTTCAACAGCCCATACCTTTCTTACGTAATGGTATATTTTCACCAAATTCTGTACATGGCAAGCTAAGTTCAAGGGCTATATAAAAATGTCGCACCCAAGGTCGTACGGACAACGACGGACGCGTACGCGCGCGTCAAAGGGTAAAAATCCTTGAAAAATTCTCAAATCAACCGGCGAACCAATTTTCCATACGTTTCAGGTCATTCCGAGCATTTCAAAATTTTGCGCGCGTGCGCGTTTGCGCGCGCGCTTTTTCACGCGTAGCGCGCACGGAACAAAAAAATGGCGGTTTTTTTTTTGGAAACTGTTCCTAATACTTTCTATGATAAATTAAAACAGTTTCCAGATCTCCTCGACCAAAAACGCTCGAACAGGAGGGCGTAAAACTTTAAAATCCGCGAGTGCTGCTATGCACAAAATATGTACAAAATATGCCCTTTTTTAATTGATAATAATTTTTAAAATCCACGGGCGATTTTGTTAAAAATATTTTTCCTTGCAGACGAACGAGTTGTAGATACAACGTCATGCATCCGTATCGCCAACCAAACCTCATTATGTAATCATATGACCATGAGAAGTTAACATTAGCAGTTTTCAACGATTTTATCATTTGCGATTATGTATATATCGTGTTTGGATTCCGATATCTCGGTCAATTCTGCTTGAATCTGTCCCAAGTTTTGATATCTTGTAGCTGGGACGATCCTGAACAATTACTATCTCTTTCCGACCGGAAATGTGCCGATGCGCGCGTGCTACACATGAAATCCGCGCGTGCTGCCATATGTAAAATATGTGAAAATGTGGTAAAAACATGCCCTGTTCAATTGATCATAAATTTGAAAATCCATGTTCAGTATTTTGGTTGTTGTGTATTCGTGACAGAGTATGAGTTGTAGATATGGTGCGATATTCAAAAATCGCCAATCGGACATCGTGACGTCATCAATTTGCCATGAAAAGCGAAAATTAAATTTTGATTGATTTCATAAATTTTGTGTTATGTTTTGAAGGTGCAGTTGTGTGTCTATCTCCTTCGATTCTGGTCGAATACGTCTACAATTTTGATATGCTGTAGCGGAGATCTGGAGGAAAAATAATGTGTTCCTATTATGTTGCTCAAATAATGGAAACATTTGTTTTCCCTCTATTGCAATGTAGCATACAAATAATTCAACATATTCCCAGTAAGCCGTTATATATCTTTTGTTTCATAACTTATGGCGTTTTTAATTAGATGTTTGAAAACAGTAATTGATTCTCAATACAGCGCACATCAAATTTATGCATATAATGCGTTGCCAATTAATGAGACCAGAACACCCTCCCCAATGTTAGGGTCTTCACCCTCATACTACATCATACAATTTTATGAAACGCCCCTCCTTCCAGTAACGGTCAAAATAGTCTCTCACCCCTAGCATTTGTGCGTATTATCCCTATTAGAAATGAAATAATGCATGGGGAAGGAATTGTGATTCTCACTGTATGTTTAAACACCAACGTATAGCACAATATTCCTTTCTCCATTCATATCATGCTTGTGTGTTTCATACCATGGAGTAAACAATTTAAGAGAGGTGTGTGTTGACTAACATATCATGACGGAACATTCTGTGTTACACGACCGTGTTAATGATGGTGATGATTATTGGATGATCTATTATGTTTCAGAATATCACAAAGGTGGGATCGAGTATGCTGTGCATTAAAGGTGATTATTCCTGATTCTATGTTACACGTGTTAATGATGGTGGTGATAATTATTGGATTATCTATTATGCTTCAGAATATCACGAAGTGGGGATTAATACTTGTCTCGATAATACATTGTTTTGTTGTTTTAGACATGCATACTGACTAAATTAATGCTTTCGTGATGGAAAATGCTATATGAATTTTAGTTGTAATGAAAGTAATGAAATATACAGTTAATATATTTGTAGAAAAATATTAGGAATATATCACCAATGTGAAAAGGTAGTTTCAGTAGAGCCAGTGTGACAAAAAGCAGACTTGTATCTGAAACCTTAACCCTTTCAATTTGGAAAGTGTATTATTTATGTGTTGTATTATAGTGTCCTACGGACGTGAATAAAGACACTTGTAAAAGATCATCTTGTAAGATGATACATGGTCATAGATTAGCTCCAGTTTGGACTGGTAGAGTTCACGGGCGTATAGATCGGGGGAGGGGGTGGGATGGGTAATATACCCCCCTCCCTTTTTTGGGTGGGGGTGTGGGGGGGGGGGGGGGAGGCAATGGCCTGTACAATAATTCCCTGCTATTTCTAACATTACATCTTTATAAAAAATACATAAGAATACTAATAATAACCACGCTTCTAATTAGAGTGATGTTTTAAACACAAATTTCGAACGGGCTCCAAATGGGAGGGGGGTAATAACCATCCCATACCCTCCCTTAAATTTGTATAGACCTGGTATAGACATATACATGTACATGTGAGAGTGATTGTGTGTGTGTGTGTGTGTGTGTGTGTGTGTGCATAGAGGGGAAATGGTGAGAGGAGAGCTGTGCTTATTCCTCAAACCTGTTAATTCTCTATACTGGAGTGCTCAATTCCCATCCATTTTCACACTATTAAGATTCAATTTCATCCTAAAAAAAGAATGTGCCAATGCTAACTTCAATTTTGTCTATTGTTAAAGAGATAGTTGAGTTTTGGTAGAGAGGGCGCTACATATAATAATTTTTCTGAGATAATAAAAAACTGAGTGTCAAATTTGAAAGAGCATAATATTTTAGTGACAGAATAAACTTTATTTGATCAAAATCGGTTCAGAAACGACTGAAATATCCATAAATATAACAATTTGTAATGAACCTGGGGCCCCAGGTTTGGATCATACAGTTAAAGGTCAAGGTCACAAGATTCATTATATATGTATATCCCAATATATAGCTCATAATTGTTATAGCTCAAGATCTGGTTAATGAATTACCATCAAAATAGAGTTTACAGTATTAATTCAATACATGTTAATTTTGGATTGATATAAAAATTGCGTGATAGTGGAAACAAAAATACATCTAATTTTTTTAAATACTAAATCAACCATTTGTATAGACCTTTATAATTTCCAGCTACATGTAATAAGATGCTCAGGGCATGAAGGGTACATGCCTTGCAATCAATATGGAGTTCGAACCTAGATAAACTCTGCACATGTGTCCCACATAATATTGTGTACTTCAATAAGACCCTTATTTAAGATAATTAATATGATCTTCACAATAACAAGACAAAACAACTGCTTTTTTGGACGCCATCTTGGATTGCAAATCCTTAGAGATAGACCTCTGAATAATTTTTCCTCATTAAGATTTCCTCCAAATAAAATTGGTTTAAACTTGTTGTGGAAAGGTTCAAAAGATAAATTTTCAAATGGGTACGGATCACCTAATTCGTCTATGACGAATTTCATGTCTAGTTAAATAATTGATACTATCTTTATCTAATCATTATTTTCACAAAACATCACATGCACAATTTTGCTTTCTTAGAAAGCACCCTCTTGAGTTGTAACAGCTATTTAAAAAAAAATGATAACCGGGTCTTTACTTTGTCGTTTGTTATTTTCTATACATGTCAACCATGGTTGAGTTATAACTGTTAGGTTGTACTGTAATGGTGCAGGTTTTGATTAATAAAATTTAGTTTGACTAAAACTCAATTATCCCTTTAAGAATATTTTTGATAGTTTTTTTCCCCTATCTATCATCCCCTTAGTACACCAGGGATTCAGGAATTGTTTATTTTAGTTCGGTCACTTCACAAACATGTTGTAGATTCGAGTAGCCATTTTGACGCTAGGATTTAAAGTGCCATTGTCAGTTTTGAGATTTAGTTTAGTAATTTGATATATTATACTTTAAGGTTAATATTATTTTATAAAGTTAATATACTTTTTTTTTTAAATATGAAATACATTACTTGATACTTGATTATTATAAGGAGTTTTTGTTTAATAATGTTTAATGTTTAATAATTCTTTATAAGCATGCATGATAGGTCTGATGGTGACAGGGTGTAGTCTTATCGTTCAGGCCCATGAAAGTATATTACTTTGTGTTATACATAAACTTCACTGTAAGTAAGTGCATCTTGATTGTGTGGTAAATGATATAGTTATTCAAAGTGTCTGGAACATATATAATCACTGAGACGACGGATACTTGTGATGATGATGATAGATAGTGGCGTACCCAGGAGTTTTTCAAGGGGGGGGGGGGTTATTTCGTCAACCAAAATTGTCACGGGGTGCCGGTTGAGGGGTTGTTAATGAAGAATTTTCCAGGGGTGGGCGTCGATGAAGATTTGTCGGGGGGGGGGGGGGGGGGGGTGTCGGTGAAGATTTTTTCGAGGGGGGTGTCAGTGAAGATTATTCGAGGGGAGGGGGAAGTCGGTGAAGGTCAAAGGTCATGCGTATCACCTTATTCGTCAAAATGACGAATAACATGTCTAGTTTTTATTTTTTTTCTTTGTACGTTTTTTGTGTCTCGTGTCTGTAAAATTTGGCTGGGGATATGATAATGAAACCTGGTGAACATAATAGACCTTGGTCCGAAATTGTGCACCTGGGTAATGATTATGACGGTACTACCCTGTGACGTCATGGAGACGCCATTTTGTGAAATATTTCAACAGCCCATATCTTTCTTACGTAATGGTATATTTTCACCAAATGTTGTACATGGCAAGCTAAGTTCAAGGGCTATATAAAAATGTCGCACCCAAGGTCGTACGGACAACGACGGACGCGTACGCGCGCGTCAAAGGGTAAAAATCCTTGAAAAATTCTCAAATCATCCGGCGAACCAATTTTCCATACGTTTCAGGTCATTCCGAGCATTTCAAAATTTTGCGCGCGTGCGCGTTTGCGCGCGCGCTTTTTCACGCGTAGCGCGCACGGAACAAAAAAATGGCGTTTTTTTTTTTGGAAACTGTTCCCAATACTTTCTATGATAAATTAAAACAGTTTCCAGATCTCCTCGACCAAAAACGCTCGAACAGGAGGGCGTAAAACTTTAAAATCCGCGAGTGCTGCTATGCACAAAATATGTACAAAATATGCCCTTTTTTAATTGATAATAATTTTTAAAATCCACGGGCAATTTTGTTAAAAATATTTTTCCTTGCAGACGAATGAGTTGTAGATACAACGTCATGCATCCTTATCGCCAACCAAACCTCATTATGTAATCATATGACCATGAGAAGTTAACATTAGCAGTTTTCAACGATTTTATCATTTGCGATTATGTATATATCGTGTTTGGATTCCGATATCTCGGTCAATTCTGCTTGAATCTGTCCCAAGTTTTGATATCTTGTAGCTGGGACGATTCTGAACAATTACTATCTCTTTCCGACCGGAAATGTGCCGATGCGCGCGTGCTACACATGAAATCCGCGCGTGCTGCCATATGTAAAATATGTGAAAATGTGGTAAAAACATGCCCTGTTCAATTGATCATAAATTTGAAAATCCATGTTCAGTATTTTGGTTGTTGTGTATTCGTGACAGAGTATGAGTTGTAGATATGGTGCGATATTCAAAAATCGCCAATCGGACATCGTGACGTCATCAATTTGCCATGAAAAGCGAAAATTTAATTTTGATTGATTTCATAAATTTTGTGTTATGTTTTGAAGGTGCAGTTGTGTGTCTATCTCCTTCGATTCTGGTCGAATACGTCTACAATTTTGATATGTTGTAGCGGAGATCTGGAGGAAAAATAATATGTTCCTATTATGTTGCTCAAATAATGGAAACATTTGTTTTCCCTCTATTGCAATGTAGCATACAAATAATTCAAGATATTCCGAGTAAGCCGTTATATTTCTTTTGTTTCATAACTTATGGTGTTTTTAATTAAATCTTTGAAAACAGTAATTGGTTCTCCAAACAGGGCACATCAAATTGATGCATATAATGCCTTGCTAATTAACGTGACTAAGCCGCCCTCCCCAAAGTATGTGGCTTCGCCCCTATTACTACGTCATACAATTTCATATAACGCCCACCTCTTTCAGTAACGGTCAAAATAATCTCTCAACCCTAGCGTTTGCGTGTAGTAATCCCTGTTAGCGCTGCAATAATGGAGAAAGGTGATTTTGACTCGACCTGTATCAACGTAATTCGATCCCTACGAACTGAAGTATATACCGCGATAACACGGCCCTCTCTTCCTACACACGAAGTGGGGATCAAGTATTGTGCCTGGAAAGTTTTGTCTCTTCTCTGATCAACACGTTATTTTACAGGTAAGACAATATAATTTCTATCTTACATGGATAATTGAAGTTATATCGCATTTTATAATGTTAAGGTAGTCATGTTAAAGTTATATATTTATAATGAATGAGATGGAAACTAGTGGAATTATGAGGGAAGAGTTTGAGAGAGATTATACTAGTTATAGTTGTATAACTTGCTGAATATTGAGAATAATCTTTGTATTGTTTATGGTAATTATCTAAGTAATAATTATATACTGGTTGATTAATAATATCTGATGTAAAAGAGAGACACAAGTTGTGAATTAATACATGTATATTATAAGTGAGTATACTGTTGCATAAAGATTTAGCATGAGGTACTGCTGTGAACAGTGAAGATTAACTTTGAATGTTCGATGTGAACGTGACTTATAATTATTTTTCTGTGTGTTCTCCTATACTTATGATTGTATTTGTGGAACCAGCCAAAGCATAAAGCCGTGTGTATGAAAAGGGTTTAGTTATTCCAATCGCCCCTTACCGAAACTAAAATTTAGATAAACAAACGTATATCTGCATTCTGTCTCATTCACGAAATGGTTGACAAAGTGTAGTCTTATGGATCAGACCCATTTAGTATATAATTTTGTATTGTACATCTACGAAACGTACACAATGCATAGTTGACCTTAGAATAGTAATTCAAATTGTCTGGAATATAGAATAACTAGGAAGACTGGTAATTTGTGTTGTGGAAGATGATGTATTTGCTTCTCTGAGAAACCTCCCAAAAGAATAACTTTGTACAATTGCATGGTTTAAAGGTACACTTGAGTATTGGTACTTCCCGAAATGCCCCATGACACAAGATTGGTTGGTTCTAATTCAATTAGAAAGTTCCTTGAATAAAACATGTAAAATGAGAATCATTCCCTTTCAAATGTTCTCATAATTGTAAAATTTCATTTAAAAATATTTTATTTATATATTGTCTAGACAATCGATATCTTGATTTTTGTTTAAATACTTAAAATGCATATATCACTTCTTAAAAAAATAAAAAGAGGTTTTTAAATAGTTGATACTATCTTTATCTAATCATTATTTTCACACAACATCACATGCACAATTTTGCTTTCTTAGAAAGCACCCTCTTGAGTTGTAACAGCTATTAAAAAAAAATGATAACCGGGTCTTTACTTTGTCGTTTGTTATTTTCTATACATGTCAACCATTAGACCGGCAGCCCAGAGGTCTTTTGTGCATCGAAAAGCGTACTGATTGTTGAACATATTTGGTCAACAATAGACAATATTAAAGAAGATATTCTTAATTTTTCGGGACAAAATTGAATGACAAAAGTATTATGGAAAACTATACTATCTCATACAATGAAATTTAGATGTACATTCAACTATTTCACAATAATACCTAGAAAAAAGAACTACTTAAAAAATTTTCACTTTTACAGTCTAAGAATCAATATCTATAGTATTTGGACACGGATATAAATTTTAAAAATGCAGAACATGTTGGAATAGTGTAAATGTCCATATAAAAAACAATAAAAGCAAATCTGTTATGTCATATCCCAAAGAACAAATAAAATTATAACATTTTTTTTTCTTTAGAATCTACCAACCTCTATTACAAACCATTTATTTATGAATTCACATACAATCATAGACATGAATTTCAGTAATTAAATAAATAAGAATTGTGTAAACCGATCTATCACAAATAAATTGACTGTACAATACTGATATGTTTAAGAAAATGTTACATCATAAACAAAATAAGATGAAATCATCATACGTTATTTCTTGACCCACTGTGTCAATTAACATCAAAGATCAAAAAACAATTTTGATTTATCAAGCATATATGCACAGAATATAATCCATTATATAACAAAAAGTTTAACTCAGGATGTGATTTGTCCATAACAGTGTATATACCGGAGGCAAAGATCCATCTAATTTTTTTTTAAATACTAAGTCGGCCATTTGTATAGACCTTTATGGTTTCCAGATAAATGCAATAAGATGTGTATGGCATGAAAGGTGCGTGCCTTGCAATCAATATGGAGTTCGAATCTAGATACGCTCTAATATTGTGTACTTCAATAAGATACTTACTTAAGATAATTAATATGATCTTGACAATGCTTTAAAAACATCATGGGCAACACCCAGTATGATTCAAATTCACAATAGGCCTGGCAGGCGCGTCATTATCCAGCTGATTTGAATGCTCCATGGGGAGTGGAATTAAGTTCATTTCTAGCGCTTGAGTATTGATAAATTCATAAACTAAGACAAACACAACATCTACGCGGATTACAAAATGATGGTGGAATATTCGTCATATTACAGAAAAAGTTGGTTTTGTTCATAACTAGAAATGAAGATGTCCCAAGATTAACGCAACTATTGACTACACAAATCCTATAATCACGATTACAAATTTTGTAGACACCCTGTTCAGCATGATAAATGGTGCAAAACTGCCCTTTTTGTCGATATTAAATGTTGACTTCCAGATATTATAACTTTTTGTTCAGATATGGTACACACTTAAAACTTTCACATAGTATTGCTAATATAACTTGGCAGTTCTTCAACAAGTATTAATCCAACTACTAATATAATTATTGATCTACACCAAATTATGTAAATCAATAATTTTCTATTGTTGGGGGAAAATGCCTAAAATTTAAGTTTGGGACTACAACTACTAGTAACCATGTAACATATCTTGAACCCAATAATGATTATTATCAGATTATAGAAACGTCTATTGTCTTTAATATAACTGCAAAATCATGCTGATTACAGGTGTCGTTTGGTACATTTCACCAATTATCTATAACAAATCAAAACAGCTGCTTTATTGGACACCATCTTGGATTTTGAGGTGTTCACAACAAATCTTTACTGATAGACCTCTGAATAATTTTTCCTCATTAAGATTTCCTGCAAATCAAATCGGTTTAAGCTTGTTGTGGAAAGGTTCAAAAGATACATTTTCAAATGGGTACGTATCACCTAATTCGTCTATGACGAATT
Organism: Echinarachnius parma; assembly: GCA_037951105.1. Lineage (NCBI taxonomy): Eukaryota > Metazoa > Echinodermata > Echinoidea > Clypeasteroida > Echinarachniidae > Echinarachnius > Echinarachnius parma. The sequence continues at coordinate 88,141 of JBAMJV010000593.1, read as the reverse complement.
TCATGTCTAGTTTTTATTCTTTTTCTTTGTACGTTTTTTGTGTCTCGTGTCTGTAAAATTTGGCTGGGGATATGATAATGAAACCTGGTGAACATAATAGACCTTGGTCCGACATTGTGCACCTGGGTAATGATTATGACGGTACTACTCTGTGACGTCATGGAGACGCCATTTTGTGAAATATTTCAACAGCCCATACCTTTCTTACGTAATGGTATATTTTCACCAAATTCTGTACATGGCAAGCTAAGTTCAAGGGCTATATAAAAATGTCGCACCCAAGGTCGTACGGACAACGACGGACGCGTACGCGCGCGTCAAAGGGTAAAAATCCTTGAAAAATTCTCAAATCAACCGGCGAACCAATTTTCCATACGTTTCAGGTCATTCCGAGCATTTCAAAATTTTGCGCGCGTGCGCGTTTGCGCGCGCGCTTTTTCACGCGTAGCGCGCACGGAACAAAAAAATGGCGTTTTTTTTTTTGGAAACTGTTCCTAATACTTTCTATGATAAATTAAAACAGTTTCCAGATCTCCTCGACCAAAAACGCTCGAACAGGAGGGCGTAAAACTTTAAAATCCGCGAGTGCTGCTATGCACAAAATATGTACAAAATATGCCCTTTTTTAATTGATAATAATTTTTAAAATCCACGGGCGATTTTGTTAAAAATATTTTTCCTTGCAGACGAATGAGTTGTAGATACAACGTCATGCATCCTTATCGCCAACCAAACCTCATTATGTAATCATATGACCATGAGAAGTTAACATTAGCAGTTTTCAACGATTTTATCATTTGCGATTATGTATATATCGTGTTTGGATTCCGATATCTCGGTCAATTCTGCTTGAATCTGTCCCAAGTTTTGATATCTTGTAGCTGGGACGATTCTGAACAATTACTATCTCTTTCCGACCGGAAATGTGCCGATGCGCGCGTGCTACACATGAAATCCGCGCGTGCTGCCATATGTAAAATATGTGAAAATGTGGTAAAAACATGCCCTGTTCAATTGATCATAAATTTGAAAATCCATGTTCAGTATTTTGGTCGTTATGTTTTCGTGATAGAGTATGAGTTGTAGGTATAGTGCGATATTCAAAGTTCGCAAACCGGACATCATGACGTCATCAAATTGCCATGAAAAGCGAAAATTTAATTTTGATTGATTTCATACATTTTGTATTATGTTTGGAAGGTGCAGTTGTGCTTCTATCTCCTTCGATCCCGCTCGAATACGTCTACAATTTTGATATGTTGTAGTGGAGATATTGAGGAAAAATAATATGTTCCTATTAATTTGCTCAAATAATGGCAACATTTGTTTTTCCTTTATTGTAATTTAGCATACAAATATTTCAAGAAATTCCAGGTAAGCCGTTATATTTCTTTTGTTTCGTAACTTATGGCGTTTTTAATTAGATGTTTGAAAACAGTAATTGATTCTCAATACAGCGCACATCAAATCTATGCATATAATGCGTTGCCAATTAACGAGACCAGAACACCCTCCCCAATGTTAGGGTCTTCGCCCTCATACTACATCATACAATTTTATGAAACGCCCCTCCTTCCAGTAACGGTCAAAATAGTCTCTCACCCCTAGCATTTGTGCGTAGTATCCCTATTAGAAATGAAATAATGCATGGGGAAGGAATTGTGATTCTCACTGTATGTTTAAACACCAACGTATAGCACAATATTCATTTCTTCATTCATATCATGCATGTGTGTTTCATACCATGGAGTAAACAATTTAAGAGAGGTGTGTGTTGACTAACATATCATGACGGAACATTTTATGTTACACGACCGTGTTAATGATGGTGGTGATGATTATTGGATGATCTATTATGTTTCAGAATATCACAAAGGTTGGATCGAGTATGCTGTGCATTAAAGGTGATTATTCCTGATTCTATGTTAAAGGTGTTAATGATGGTGGTGATAATTATTGGATTATCTATTATGCTTCAGAATATCACGAAGTGGGGATTAATACTTGTCTCGATAATACATTGTTTTGTTGTTTTAGACATGCATACTGACTAAATTAATGCTTTCGTGATGGAAAATGCTATATGAATTTTAGTTGTAATGAAAGTAATGAAATATACAGTTAATATATTTGTAGAAAAATATTAGGAATATATCACCAATGTGAAAAGGTAGTTTCAGTAGAGCCAGTGTGACAAAAAGCAGACTTGTATCTGAAACCTTAACCCTTTCAATTTGGAAAGTGTATTATTTATGTGTTGTATTATAGTGTCCTACGGACGTGAATAAAGACACTTGTAAAAGATCATCTTGTAAGATGATACATGGTCATAGATTAGCTCCAGTTTGGACTGGTAGAGTTCACGGGCGTATAGATCGGGGGAGGGGGTGGGATGGGTAATATACCACCTCCCTTTTTTGGGTGGGGGTGTGGGGGGGGGGGGGGGGGGGGAGGCAATGGCCTGTACAATAATTCCCCGCTATTTTTAACATTACATCTTTATAAAAATACATAAGAATACTAATAATAACCACGCTTCTAATTAGAGTGATGTTTTAAACACAAATTTCGAACGGGCTCCAAATGGGAGGAGGGTAATAACCATCCCATACCCTCCCTTAAATTTGTATAGACCTGGTATAGACATATACATGTACATGTGAGAGTGATTGTGTGTGTGTGTGTGTGTGTGTGTGTGTGTGTGTTACTAAAATTTACTAAAATAATAGGCCTAGACCTGTTTTGTTACTTGTTATCTTGGGCCCAACCATAGAGTCTTGATCATAACTGTATGGACTCAACATATATAATGTATGTTTAGGTTGATTGCCCTCTACAATGATAATTGTGTAAGATTTCCTCCAAATAAAATTGGTTTAAACTTGTGTGGAAAGGTTCAAAAGATAAATTTCAAATGGGTACGGATCACCTAATTCGTCTATGACGAATTTCATGTCTAGTTTTTCTGTGTGTTCTCCTATACTTATGATTGTATTTGTGGAACCAGCCAAAGCATAAAGCCGTGTGTATGAAAAGGGTTTAGTTATTCCAATCGCCCCTTACCGAAACTAAAATTTAGATAAACAAACGTATATCTGCATTCTGTCTCATTCACGAAATGGTTGACAAAGTGTAGTCTTATGGATCAGACCCATTTAGTATATAATTTTGTATTGTACATCGACGAAACGTACACAATGCATAGTTGACCTTAGAATAGTAATTCAAATTGTCTGGAATATAGAATAACTAGGAAGACTGGTAATTTGTGTTGTGGAAGATGATGTATTTGCTTCTCTGAGAAACCTCCCAAAAGAATAACTTTGTACAATTGCATGGTTTAAAGGTACACTTGAGTATTGGTACTTCCCGAAATGCCCCATGACACAAAATTTGTTGGTTCTAATTCAATTAGAAAGTTCCTTGAATAAAACATGTAAAATGAGAATCATTCCCTTTCAAATGTTCTCATAATTGTAAAATTTCATTTAAAAATATTTTATTTATATATTGTCTAGACAATCGATATCTTGATTTTTTTTAAAATACTTAAAATGCATATATCACTTCTTAAAAAAATAAAAAGAGGTTTTTAAATAGTTGATACTATCTTTATCTAATCATTATTTTCACACAACATCACATGCACAATTTTGCTTTCTTAGAAAGCACCCTCTTGAGTTGTAACAGCTATTTAAAAAAAAATGATAACCGGGTCTTTACTTTGTCGTTTGTTATTTTCTATACATGTCAACCATTAGACCGGCAGCCCAGAGGTCTTTTGTGCATCGAAAAGCGTACTGATTGTTGAACATATTTGGTCAACAATAGACAATATTAAAGAAGATATTCTTAATTTTTCGGGACAAAATTGAATGACAAAAGTATTATGGAAAACTATACTATCTCATACAATGAAATTTAGATGTACATTCAACTATTTCACAATAATACCTAGAAAAAAGAACTACTTAAAAATTTTTCACTTTTACAGTCTAAGAATCAATATCTATAGTATTTGGACACGGATATAAATTTAAAAAATGCAGAACATGTTGGAATAGTGTAAATGTCCATATAAAAAACAATAAAAGCAAATCTGTTATGTCATATCCCAAAGAACAAATAAAATAATAACATTTTTTTTCTTTAGAATCTATCAACCTCTATTACAAACCATTTATTTATGAATTCACATACAATCATAGACATGAATTTCAGTAATTAAATAAATAAGAATTGTGTAAACCGATCTATCACAAATAAATTGACTGTACAATACTGATATGTTTAAGAAAATGTTACATCATAAACAAAATAAGATGAAATCATCATACGTTATTTCGTGACTCACTGTGTCAATTAACATCAAAGATCAAAAAACAATTTTGATTTATCAAGCATATATGCACAGAATATAATCCATTATATAACAAAAAGTTTAACTCAGGATGTGATTTGTCCATAACAGTGTATATACCGGAGGCAAAGATCCATCTAATTTTTTTTTAAATACTAAGTCGGCCATTTGTATAGACCTTTATGGTTTCCAGATAAATGCAATAAGATGTGTATGGCATGAAAGGTGCGTGCCTTGCAATCAATATGGAGTTCGAATCTAGATACGCTCTAATATTGTGTACTTCAATAAGATACTTACTTAAGATAATTAATATGATCTTGACAATGCTTTAAAAACATCATGGGCAACACCCAGTATGATTCAAATTCACAATAGGCCTGGCAGGCGCGTCATTATCCAGCTGATTTGAATGCTCCATGGGGAGTGGAATTAAGTTCATTTCTAGCGCTTGAGTATTGATAAATTCATAAACTAAGACAAACACAACATCTACGCGGATTACAAAATGATGGTGGAATATTCGTCATATTACAGAAAAAGTTGGTTTTGTTCATAACTAGAAATGAAGATGTCCCAAGATTAACGCAACTATTGACTACACAAATCCTATAATCACGATTACAAATTTTGTAGACACCCTGTTCAGCATGATAAATGGTGCAAAACTGCCCTTTTTGTCGATATTAAATGTTGACTTCCAGATATTATAACTTTTTGTTCAGATATGGTACACACTTAAAACTTTCACATAGTATTGCTAATATAACTTGGCAGTTCTTCAACAAGTATTAATCCAACTACTAATATAATTATTGATCTACACCAAATTATGTAAATCAATAATTTTCTATTGTTGGGGGAAAATGCCTAAAATTTAAGTTTGGGACTACAACTACTAGTAACCATGTAACATATCTTGAACCCAATAATGATTATTATCAGATTATAGAAACGTCTATTGTCTTTAATATAACTGCAAAATCATGCTGATTACAGGTGTCGTTTGGTACATTTCACCAATTATCTATAACAAATCAAAACAGCTGCTTTATTGGACACCATCTTGGATTTTGAGGTGTTCACAACAAATCTTTACTGATAGACCTCTGAATAATTTTTCCTCATTAAGATTTCCTGCAAATCAAATCGGTTTAAGCTTGTTGTGGAAAGGTTCAAAAGATACATTTTCAAATGGGTACGTATCACCTAATTCGTCTATGACGAATTTCATGTCTAGTTTTTATTTTTTTTCTTTGTACGTTTTTTGTGTCTCGTGTCTGTAAAATTTGGCTGGGGATATGATAATGAAACCTGGTGAACATAATAGACCTTGGTCCGACATTGTGCACCTGGGTAATGATTATGACGGTACTACCCTGTGACGTCATGGAGACGCCATTTTGTGAAATATTTCAACAGCCCATATCTTTCTTACGTAATGGTATATTTTCACCAAATTTTGTACATGGCAAGCTAAGTTCAAGGGCTATATAAAAATGTCGCACCCAAGGTCGTACGGACAACGACGGACGCGTACGCGCGCGTCAAAGGGTAAAAATCCTTGAAAAATGCTCAAATCATCCGGCGAACCACTTTTCCATACGTTTCAGGTCATTCCGAGCATTTCAAAATTTTGCGCGCGTGCGCGTTTGCGCGCGCGCTTTTTCACGCGTAGCGCGCACGGAACAAAAAAATGGCGTTTTTTTTTTTGGAAACTGTTCCCAATACTTTCTATGATAAATTAAAACAGTTTCCAGATCTCCTCGACCAAAAACGCTCGAACAGGAGGGCGTAAAACTTTAAAATCCGCGAGTGCTGCTATGCACAAAATATGTACAAAATATGCCCTTTTTTAATTGATAATAATTTTTAAAATCCACGGGCAATTTTGTTAAAAATATTTTTCCTTGCAGACGAATGAGTTGTAGATACAACGTCATGCATCCTTATCGCCAACCAAACCTCATTATGTAATCATATGACCATGAGAAGTTAACATTAGCAGTTTTCAACGATTTTATCATTTGCGATTATGTATATATCGTGTTTGGATTCCGATATCTCGGTCAATTCTGCTTGAATCCGTCCCAAGTTTTGATATCTTGTAGCTGGGACGATTCTGAACAATTACTATCTCTTTCCGACCGGAAATGTGCCGATGCGCGCGTGCTACACATGAAATCCGCGCGTGCTGCCATATGTAAAATATGTGAAAATGTGGTAAAAACATGCCCTGTTCAATTGATCATAAATTTGAAAATCCATGTTCAGTATTTTGGTTGTTGTGTATTCGTGACAGAGTATGAGTTGTAGATATGGTGCGATATTCAAAAATCGCCAATCGGACATCGTGACGTCATCAATTTGCCATGAAAAGCGAAAATTTAATTTTGATTGATTTCATAAATTTTGTGTTATGTTTTGAAGGTGCAGTTGTGTGTCTATCTCCTTCGATTCTGGTCGAATACGTCTACAATTTTGATATGTTGTAGCGGAGATCTGGAGGAAAAATAATATGTTCCTATTATGTTGCTCAAATAATGGAAACATTTGTTTTCCCTCTATTGCAATGTAGCATACAAATAATTCAAGATATTCCGAGTAAGCCGTTATATTTCTTTTGTTTCATAACTTATGGTGTTTTTAATTAAATCTTTGAAAACAGTAATTGGTTCTCCAAACAGGGCACATCAAATTGATGCATATAATGCCTTGCTAATTAACGTGACTAAGCCGCCCTCCCCAAAGTATGTGGCTTCGCCCCTATTACTACGTCATACAATTTCATATAACGCCCACCTCTTTCAGTAACGGTCAAAATAATCTCTCAACCCTAGCGTTTGCGTGTAGTAATCCCTGTTAGCGCTGCAATAATGGAGAAAGGTGATTTTGACTCGACCTGTATCAACGTAATTCGATCCCTACGAACTGAAGTATATACCGCGATAACACGGCCCTCTCTTCCTACACACGAAGTGGGGATCAAGTATTGTGCCTGGAAAGTTTTTGTCTCTTCTCTGATCAACACGTTATTTTACAGGTAAGACAATATAATTTCTATCTTACATGGATAATTGAAGTTATATCGCAGTTTATAATGTTAAGGTAGTCATGTTAAAGTTATATATTTATAATGAATGAGATGGAAACTAGTGGAATTATGAGGGAAGAGTTTGAGAGAGATTATACTAGTTATAGTGGTATAACTTGCTGAATATTGAGAATAATCTTTGTATTGTTTATGGTAATTATCTAAGTAATAATTATATACTGGTTGATTAATAATATCTGATGTAAAAGAGAGACACAAGTTGTGAATTAATACATGTATATTATAAGTGAGTATACTGTTGCATAAAGATTTAGCATGAGGTACTGCTGTGAACAGTGAAGATTAACTTTGAATGTTCGATGTGAACGTGACTTATAATTATTTTTCTGTGTGTTCTCCTATACTTATGATTGTATTTGTGGAACCAGCCAAAGCATAAAGCCGTGTGTATGAAAAGGGTTTAGTTATTCCAATCGCCCCTTACCGAAACTAAAATTTAGATAAACAAACGTATATCTGCATTCTGTCTCATTCACGAAATGGTTGACAAAGTGTAGTCTTATGGATCAGACCCATTTAGTATATAATTTTGTATTGTACATCGACGAAACGTACACAATGCATAGTTGACCTTAGAATAGTAATTCAAATTGTCTGGAATATAGAATAACTAGGAAGACTGGTAATTTGTGTTGTGGAAGATGATGTATTTGCTTCTCTGAGAAACCTCCCAAAAGAATAACTTTGTACAATTGCATGGTTTAAAGGTACACTTGAGTATTGGTACTTCCCGAAATGCCCCATGACACAAAATTGGTTGGTTCTAATTCAATTAGAAAGTTCCTTGAATAAAACATGTAAAATTAGAATCATTCCCTTTCAAATGTTCTCATAATTGTAAAATTTCATTTAAAAATATTTTATTTATATATTGTCTAGACAATCGATATCTTGATTTTTTTTTAAATACTTAAAATGCATATATCACTTCTTAAAAAAATAAAAAGAGGTTTTTAAATAGTTGATACTATATTTATCTAATCATTATTTTCACACAACATCACATGCACAATTTTGCTTTCTTAGAAAGCACCCTCTTGAGTTGTAACAGCTATTAAAAAAAAAATGATAACCGGGTCTTTACTTTGTCGTTTGTTATTTTCTATATATGTCAACCATTAGACCGGCAGCCCAGAGGTCTTTTGTGCATCGAAAAGCGTACTGATTGTTGAACATATTTGGTCAACAATAGACAATATTAAAGAAGATATTCTTAATTTTTCGGGACAAAATTGAATGACAAAAGTATTATGGAAAACTATACTATCTCATACAATGAAATTTAGATGTACATTCAACTATTTCACAATAATACCTAGAAAAAAGAACTACTTAAAATTTTTTCACTTTTACAGTCTAAGAATCAATATCTATAGTATTTGGACACGGATATAAATTTAAAAAATGCAGAACATGTTGGAATAGTGTAAATGTCCATATAAAAAACAATAAAAGCAAATCTGTTATGTCATATCCCAAAGAACAAATAAAATTATAACCTTTTTTTTTCTTTAGAATCTACCAACCTCTATTACAAACCATTTATTTATGAATTCACATACAATCATAGACATGAATTTCAGTAATTAAATAAATAAGAATTGTGTAAACCGATCTATCACAAATAAATTGACTGTACAATACTGATATGTTTAAGAAAATGTTACATCATAAACAAAATAAGATGAAATCATCATACGTTATTTCTTGACTCACTGTGTCAATTAACATCAAAGATCAAAAAACAATTTTGATTTATCAAGCATATATGCACAGAATATAATCCATTATATAACAAAAAGTTTAACTCAGGATGTGATTTGTCCATAACAGTGTATATACCGGAGGCAAAGATCCATCTAATTTTTTTTTAAATACTAAGTCGGCCATTTGTATAGACCTTTATGGTTTCCAGATAAATGCAATAAGATGTGTATGGCATGAAAGGTGCGTGCCTTGCAATCAATATGGAGTTCGAATCTAGATACGCTCTAATATTGTGTACTTCAATAAGATACTTACTTAAGATAATTAATATGATCTTGACAATGCTTTAAAAACATCATGGGCAACACCCAGTATGATTCAAATTCACAATAGGCCTGGCAGGCGCGTCATTATCCAGCTGATTTGAATGCTCCATGGGGAGTGGAATTAAGTTCATTTCTAGCGCTTGAGTATTGATAAATTCATAAACTAAGACAAACACAACATCTACGCGGATTACAAAATGATGGTGGAATATTCGTCATATTACAGAAAAAGTTGGTTTTGTTCATAACTAGAAATGAAGATGTCCCAAGATTAACGCAACTATTGACTACACAAATCCTATAATCACGATTACAAATTTTGTAGACACCCTGTTCAGCATGATAAATGGTGCAAAACTGCCCTTTTTGTCGATATTAAATGTTGACTTCCAGATATTATAACTTTTTGTTCAGATATGGTACACACTTAAAACTTTCACATAGTATTGCTAATATAACTTGGCAGTTCTTCAAAAAGTATTAATCCAACTACTAATATAATTATTGATCTACACCAAATTATGTAAATCAATAATTTTCTATTGTTGGGGGAAAATGCCTAAAATTTAAGTTTGGGACTACAACTACTAGTAACCATGTAACATATCTTGAACCCAATAATGATTATTATCAGATTATAGAAACGTCTATTGTCTTTAATATTACTGCAAAATCATGTTGATTACAGGTGTCGTTTGGTACATTTCACCAATTATCTATAACAAATCAAAACAGCTGCTTTATTGGACACCATCTTGGATTTTGAGGTGTTCACAACAAATCTTTACTGATAGACCTCTGAATAATTTTTCCTCATTAAGATTTCCTGCAAATCAAATCGGTTTAAGCTTGTTGTGGAAAGGTTCAAAAGATACATTTTCAAATGGGTACGTATCACCTAATTCGTCTATGACGAATTTCATGTCTAGTTTTTATTTTTTTTCTTTGTACGTTTTTTGTGTCTCGTGTCTGTAAAATTTGGCTGGGGATATGATAATGAAACCTGGTGAACATAATAGACCTTGGTCCGACATTGTGCACCTGGGTAATGATTATGACGGTACTACCCTGTGACGTCATGGAGACGCCATTTTGTGAAATATTTCAACAGCCCATATCTTTCTTACGTAATGGTATATTTTCACCAAATTCTGTACATGGCAAGCTAAGTTCAAGGGCTATATAAAAATGTCGCACCCAAGGTCGTACGGACAACGACGGACGCGTACGCGCGCGTCAAAGGGTAAAAATCCTTGAAAAATTCTCAAATCAACCGGCGAACCAATTTTCCATACGTTTCAGGTCATTCCGAGCATTTCAAAATTTTGCGCGCGTGCGCGTTTGCGCGCGCGCTTTTTCACGCGTAGCGCGCACGGAACAAAAAAATGGCGTGTTTTTTTTTGGAAACTGTTCCCAATACTTTCTATGATAAATTAAAACAGTTTCCAGATCTCCTCGACCAAAAACGCTCGAACAGGAGGGCGTAAAACTTTAAAATCCGCGAGTGCTGCTATGCACAAAATATGTACAAAATATGCCCTTTTTTAATTGATAATAATTTTTAAAATCCACGGGCAATTTTGTTAAAAATATTTTTCCTTGCAGACGAATGAGTTGTAGATACAACGTCATGCATCCTTATCGCCAACCAAACCTCATTATGTAATCATATGACCATGAGAAGTTAACATTAGCAGTTTTCAACGATTTTATCATTTGCGATTATGTATATATCGTGTTTGGATTCCGATATCTCGGTCAATTCTGCTTGAATCTGTCCCAAGTTTTGATATCTTGTAGCTGGGACGATTCTGAACAATTACTATCTCTTTCCGACCGGACATGTGTCGATGCGCGCGTGCTACACATGAAATCCGCGCGTGCTGCCATATGTAAAATATGTGAAAATGTGGTAAAAACATGCCCTGTTCAATTGATCATAAATTTGAAAATCCATGTTCAGTATTTTGGTCGTTATGTTTTCGTGATAGAGTATGAGTTGTAGGTATAGTGCGATATTCAAAGTTCGCAAACCGGACATCATGACGTCATCAAATTGCCATGAAAAGCGAAAATTTAATTTTGATTGATTTCATAAATTTTGTATTATGTTTGGAAGGTGCAGTTGTGCTTCTATCTCCTTCGATCCCGCTCGAATACGTCTACAATTTTGATATGTTGTAGTGGAGATATTGAGGAAAAATAATATGTTCCTATTAATTTGCTCAAATAATGGCAACATTTGTTTTTCCTTTATTGCAATTTAGCATACAAATATTTCAAGAAATTCCAGGTAAGCCGTTATATTTCTTTTGTTTCGTAACTTATGACGTTTTTAATTAGATGTTTGAAAACAGTAATTGATTCTCAATACAGCGCACATCAAATCTATGCATATAATGCGTTGCCAATTAACGAGACCAGAACACCCTCCCCAATGTTAGGGTCTTCGCCCTCATACTACATCATACAATTTTATGAAACGCCCCTCCTTCCAGTAACGGTCAAAATAGTCTCTCACCCCTAGCATTTGTGCGTAGTATCCCTATTAGAAATGAAATAATGCATGGGGAAGGAATTGTGATTCTCACTGTATGTTTAAACACCAACGTATAGCACAATATTCATTAGGTGATACGTATATATACGTATCACCTATTGTTATTACTCAGCGGGGTGTTTCCACAATCGCACAATACTTCACGATCATCTCTGGCTTTGTGTATATAATTCGTGTCATGTTACAAGGCTCGATCTCGATAAGATCTTGTTCATAACATATCAAATTATCATGCGACATCATTTGATAACGCTACCACGATCCGTCGTCATTTCCCGCGGTCATTCCGATTTCATTCGACATCATTTTGATAACGCTATCACGATCCGTCTTTATTTCCCGCGGTCATTACGATCTCCAAATATACCGCAATTGTGGAAACACAATTATTAGGTGATACGTATAGCGTATCACGTATTGTTATTACTCAGCGGGGTGTTTCCACAATCGCACAATACTTCACGATCATCTCTGGCTTTGTGTATATAACTCGTGTCATGTTACAAGGCTCGATCTCGATAAGATCTTGTTCATAACATATCATATTATCATGCGACATCATTTGATAACGCTACCACGATCCGTCGTCATTTCCCGCGGTCATTCCGATTTCATTCGACATCATTTTGATAACGCTATCACGATCCGTCTTTATTTCCCGCGGTCATTACGATCTCCAAATATACCGCAATTGTGGAAACACAATTATTAGGTGATACGTATAGCGTATCACGTATTGTTATTACTCAGCGGGGTGTTTCCACAATCGCACAATACTTCACGATCATCTCTGGCTTTGTGTATATAACTCGTGTCATGTTACAAGGCTCGATCTCAGGGGTGTCGATCTGTTCGGAAAACACAATGCATTGGGGGGGCGAGCATTGTTTGTGAACAATAGCTCGCCCCTCCAATGTATTGTGTTTTCCGGACAGATCGACACCCCTGCTCGATCTCGATAAGATCTTGTTCATAACATATCAAATTATCATGCGACATCATTTGATAACGCTACCACGATCCGTCGTCATTTCCCGCGGTCATTCCGATTTCATTCGACATCATTTTGATAACGCTATCACGATCCGTCTTTATTTCCCGCGGTCATTACGATCTCCAAATATACCGCAATTGTGGAAACACAATTATTAGGTGATACGTATATATACGTATCACCTATTGTTATTACTCAGCGGGGTGTTTCCACAATCGCACAATACTTCACGATCATCTCTGGCTTTGTGTATATAATTCGTGTCATGTTACAAGGCTCGATCTCGATAAGATCTTGTTCATAACATATCAAATTATCATGCGACATCATTTGATAACGCTACCACGATCCGTCGTCATTTCCCGCGGTCATTCCGATTTCATTCGACATCATTTTGATAACGCTATCACGATCCGTCTTTATTTCCCGCGGTCATTACGATCTTCAAATATACCGCAATTGTGGAAACACAATTATTAGGTGATACGTATATATACGTATCACCTATTGTTATTACTCAGCGGGGTGTTTCCACAATCGCACAATACTTCACGATCATCTCTGGCTTTGTGTATATAATTCGTGTCATGTTACAAGGCTCGATCTCGATAAGATCTTGTTCATAACATATCAAATTATCATGCGACATCATTTGATAACGCTACCACGATCCGTCGTCATTTCCCGCGGTCATTCTGATTTCATTCGACATCATTTTGATAACGCTATCACGATCCGTCTTTATTTCCCGCGGTCATTACGATCTCTAAATATACCGCAATTGTGGAAACACAATTATTTTTATTCTTTTTCTTTGTACGTTTTTTGTGTCTCGTGTCTGTAAAATTTGGCTGGGGATATGATAATGAAACCTGGTGAACATAATAGACCTTGGTCCGAAATTGTGCACCTGGGTAATGATTATGACGGTACTACCCTGTGACGTCATGGAGACGCCATTTTGTGAAATATTTCAACAGCCCATATCTTTCTTACGTAATGGTATATTTTCACCAAATTCTGTACATGGCAAGCTAAGTGCAAGGGCTATATAAAAATGTCGCACCCAAGGTCGTACGGACAACGACGGACGCGTACGCGCGCGTCAAAGGGTAAAAATCCTTGAAAAATTCTCAAATCAACCGGCGAACCAATTTTCCATACGTTTCAGGTCATTCCGAGCATTTCGAAAGTTTGCGCGCGTGCGCGTTTGCGCGCGCGCTTTTTCACGCGTAGCGCGCACGGAACAAAAAAATTGCCGGTTTTTTTTTGGAAACTGTTCCCAATACTTTCTATGATAAATTAAAACAGTTTCCAGATCTCCTCGACCAAAAACGCTCGAACAGGAGGGCGTAAAACTTTAAAATCCGCGAGTGCTGCTATGCACAAAAATGTACAAAATATGCCCTTTTTTAATTGATAATAATTTTTAAAATCCACGGGCAATTTTGTTAAAAATATTTTTCCTTGCAGACGAATGAGTTGTAGATACAACGTCATGCATCCTTATCGCCAACCAAACCTCATTATGTAATCATATGACCATGAGAAGTTAACATTAGCAGTTTTCAACGATTTTATCATTTGCGATTATGTATATATCGTGTTTGGATTCCGATATCTCGGTCAATTCTGCTTGAATCTGTCCCAAGTTTTGATATCTTGTAGCTGGGACGATTCTGAACAATTACTATCTCTTTCCGACCGGAAATGTGCCGATGCGCGCGTGCTACACATGAAATCCGCGCGTGCTGCCATATGTAAAATATGTGAAAATGTGGTAAAAACATGCCCTGTTCAATTGATCATAAATTTGAAAATCCATGTTCAGTATTTTGGTCGTTATGTTTTCGTGATAGAGTATGAGTTGTAGGTATAGTGCGATATTCAAAGTTTGCAAACCGGACATCATGACGTCATCAAATTGCCATGAAAAGCGAAAATTTAATTTTGATTGATTTCATAAATTTTGTGTTATGTTTTGAAGGTGCAGTTGTGTGTCTATCTCCTTCGATTCTGGTCGAATACGTCTACAATTTTGATATGTTGTAGCGGAGATCTGGAGGAAAAATAATATGTTCCTATTATGTTGCTCAAATAATGGAAACATTTGTTTTCCCTCTATTGCAATGTAGCATACAAATAATTCAAGATATTCCGAGTAAGCCGTTATATTTCTTTTGTTTCGTAACTTATGGTGTTTTTAATTAAATGTTTGAAAACAGTAATTGGTTCTCCAAACAGGGCACATCAAATTGATGCATATAATGCCTTGCTAATTAACGTGACTAAGCCGCCCTCCCCAAAGTATGTGGCTTCGCCCCTATTACTACGTCATACAATTTCATATAACGCCCACCTCTTTCAGTAACGGTCAAAATAATCTCTCAACCCTAGCGTTTGCGTGTAGTAATCCCTATTAGCGCTGCAATAATGGAGAAAGGTGATTTTGACTCGACCTGTATCAACGTAATTCGATCCCTACGAACTGAAGTACCGCGATAATACGGCCCTCTCTTCCTACACACGAAGTGGGGATCAAGTATTGTGCCTGGAAAGTTTTTGTCTCTTCTCTGATCAATACGTTATTTTACAGGTAAGACAATATAATTTCTATCTTACATGGATAATTGAAGTTACATCGCATTTTATAATGTTAAGGTAGTCATGTTAAAGTTATATATTTATAATGAATGAGATGGAAACTAGTGGAATTATGAGGGAAGAGTTTGAGAGAGATTATACTAGTTATAGTCGTATAACTTGCTGAATATTGAGAATAATCTTTGTATTGTTTATGGTAATTATCTAAGTAATAATTATATACTGGTTGATTAATAATATCTGATGTAAAAGAGAGACACAAGTTGTGAATTAATACATGTATATTATAAGTGAGTATACTGTTGCATAAAGATTTAGCATGAGGTACTGCTGTGAACAGTGAAGATTAACTTTGAATGTTCGATGTGAACGGGACTTATAATTATTTTTCTATGTGTTCTCTTGATTGTATTTGTGGAACCATCCAAAGCATAAAGCCGTGTGTATGAAAAGAGTTTAGTTATTCCAATCGCCCCTTACCGAAACTAAATTTGAGATAAACAAACGTATATATCTGCAGTCTGTCTCATTCACGAAATGGTTGACAAAGTGTAGTCTTATGGATCAGACCCATTTAGTATATCATTTTGTATTGTACATCGACGAAACGTACACAATGCATAGTTGACCTTAGAATAGTAATTCAAATTGTCTGGAATATAGAATAACTAGGAAGACTGGTAATTGTGTATGTGGAAGATGATGTATTTGCTTCTCTCAGAAACCTCCCAAAAGAATAACTTTGTACGATTGCATGGTTTAAAGGTACACTTGAGTATTGGTACTTCCCGAAATGCCCCATGACACCAAATTGGTTGGTTCTAATTCAATTAGAAAGTTCCTTGAATAAAACATGTAAAATGAGAATCATTCCCTTTCAAATGTTCTCATAATTGTAAAATTTCATTTAAAAATATTTTATTTATATATCGTCTAGACAATCGATATCTTGATTTTTATTTTAAATACTTAAAATGCATATACACTTCTTAAAAAAAACAATAAAAAGAGGTTTTTAAATAGTTGATACTATCTTTATCTAATCATTATTTTCACAAAACATCACATGCACAATTTTGCTTTCTTAGAAAGCACCCTCTTGAGTTGTAACAGCTATTTTAAAAAAAATGATAACCGGGTCTTTACTTTGTCGTTTGTTATTTTGTATACATGTCAACCATGGTTGAGTTATAACTGTTAGGTTGTACTGTAATGGTGCAGGTTTTGATTAATAAAATTTAGTTTGACTAAAACTCAATTATCCCTTTAAGAATATTTTTGATAGTTTTTTTCCCCTATCTATCATCCCCTCAGTACACCAGGGATTCAGGAATTGTTTATTTTAGTTCGGTCACTTCACAAACATGTTGTAGATTTTTTGACGCTAGGATTTAAAGTGCCATTGTCAGTTTTGAGATTTAGTTTAGTAATTTGATATATTATACTTTAAGGTTAATATTATTTTAAAAAGTTAATATATATATTTTTTTAAATATGAAATACATTATTTGATACTTGATTATTATAAGGAGTTTTTGTGATAACTGTTTATTAATGTTTAATGTTTAACAATTCTGTATAAGCATGCATGATAGGTCTGATGGTGACAGGGTGTAGTCTTATCGTTCAGGCCCATGAAAGTATATTACTTTGTGTTATACATAAACTTCACTGTTAGTAGTAAGTGCATCTTGATTGTGTGGTAAATGATATAGTTATTCAAAGTGTCTGGAACATATATAATCACTAAGACGACGGATACTTGTGATGATGATGATAGATAGTGGCGTACCCAGGATTTTTTCAAGGGGGGGGGGGGGGGTTATTTCGTCAACCAAAATTGTCAAGGGGTGCCGGTTGAGGGGTTGTTAATGAAGAATTTTCCAGGGGTGGGCGTCGATGAAGATTTGTCGGGGGGGGGGGGGAGGGGGGGGGGGTGTCGGTGAAGATTTTTTCGAGGGGGGTGTCAGTGAAGATTATTCGAGGGGAGGGGGAAGTCGGTGAAGGTCAAAGGTCATGCGTATCACCTTATTCGTCAAAATGACGAATAACATGTCTAGTTTTTATTCTTTTTCTTTGTACGTTTTTTGTGTCTCGTGTCTGTAAAATTTGGCTGGGGATATGATAATGAAACCTGGTGAACATAATAGACCTTGGTCCGACATTGTGCACCTGGGTAATGATTATGACGGTACTACTCTGTGACGTCATGGAGACGCCATTTTGTGAAATATTTCAACAGCCCATACCTTTCTTACGTAATGGTATATTTTCACCAAATTCTGTACATGGCAAGCTAAGTTCAAGGGCTATATAAAAATGTCGCACCCAAGGTCGTACGGACAACGACGGACGCGTACGCGCGCGTCAAAGGGTAAAAATCCTTGAAAAATTCTCAAATCAACCGGCGAACCAATTTTCCATACGTTTCAGGTCATTCCGAGCATTTCAAAATTTTGCGCGCGTGCGCGTTTGCGCGCGCGCTTTTTCACGCGTAGCGCGCACGGAACAAAAAAATGGCGTTTTTTTTTTTGGAAACTGTTCCTAATACTTTCTATGATAAATTAAAACAGTTTCCAGATCTCCTCGACCAAAAACGCTCGAACAGGAGGGCGTAAAACTTTAAAATCCGCGAGTGCTGCTATGCACAAAATATGTACAAAATATGCCCTTTTTTAATTGATAATAATTTTTAAAATCCACGGGCGATTTTGTTAAAAATATTTTTCCTTGCAGACGAATGAGTTGTAGATACAACGTCATGCATCCTTATCGCCAACCAAACCTCATTATGTAATCATATGACCATGAGAAGTTAACATTAGCAGTTTTCAACGATTTTATCATTTGCGATTATGTATATATCGTGTTTGGATTCCGATATCTCGGTCAATTCTGCTTGAATCTGTCCCAAGTTTTGATATCTTGTAGCTGGGACGATCCTGAACAATTACTATCTCTTTCCGACCGGAAATGTGCCGATGCGCGCGTGCTACACATGAAATCCGCGCGTGCTGCCATATGTAAAATATGTGAAAATGTGGTAAAAACATGCCCTGTTCAATTGATCATAAATTTGAAAATCCATGTTCAGTATTTTGGTTGTTGTGTATTCGTGACAGAGTATGAGTTGTAGATATGGTGCGATATTCAAAAATCGCCAATCGGACATCGTGACGTCATCAATTTGCCATGAAAAGCGAAAATTAAATTTTGATTGATTTCATAAATTTTGTGTTATGTTTTGAAGGTGCAGTTGTGTGTCTATCTCCTTCGATTCTGGTCGAATACGTCTACAATTTTGATATGCTGTAGCGGAGATCTGGAGGAAAAATAATGTGTTCCTATTATGTTGCTCAAATAATGGAAACATTTGTTTTCCCTCTATTGCAATGTAGCATACAAATAATTCAAGATATTCCCAGTAAGCCGTTATAAATCTTTTGTTTCATAACTTATGGCGTTTTTAATTAGATGTTTGAAAACAGTAATTGATTCTCAATACAGCGCACATCAAATTTATGCATATAATGCGTTGCCAATTAACGAGACCAGAACACCCTCCCCAATGTTAGGGTCTTCACCCTCATACTACATCATACAATTTTATGAAACGCCCCTCCTTCCAGTAACGGTCAAAATAGTCTCTCACCCCTAGCATTTGTGCGTATTATCCCTATTAGAAATGAAATAATGCATGGGGAAGGAATTGTGATTCTCACTGTATGTTTAAACACCAACGTATAGCACAATATTCCTTTCTCCATTCATATCATGCTTGTGTGTTTCATACCATGGAGTAAACAATTTAAGAGAGGTGTGTGTTGACTAACATATCATGACGGAACATTCTGTGTTACACGACCGTGTTAATGATGGTGATGATTATTGGATGATCTATTATGTTTCAGAATATCACAAAGGTGGGATCGAGTATGCTGTGCATTAAAGGTGATTATTCCTGATTCTATGTTACACGTGTTAATGATGGTGGTGATAATTATTGGATTATCTATTATGCTTCAGAATATCACGAAGTGGGGATTAATACTTGTCTCGATAATACATTGTTTTGTTGTTTTAGACATGCATACTGACTAAATTAATGCTTTCGTGATGGAAAATGCTATATGAATTTTAGTTGTAATGAGAGTAATGAAATATACAGTTAATATATTTGTAGAAAAATATTAGGAATATATCACCAATGTGAAAAGGTAGCTTCAGTAGAGCCAGTGTGACAAAAAGCAGACTTGTATCTGAAACCTTAACCCTTTCAATTTGGAAAGTGTATTATTTATGTGTTGTATTATAGTGTCCTATATACGGACGTGAATAAAGACACTTGTAAAAGATCATCTTGTAAGATGATACATGGTCATAGATTAGCTCCAGTTTGGACTGGTAGAGTTCACGGGCGTATATCGGGGGAGGGGGTGGGATGGGTAATATACCCCCTTCCTTTTTTGGGTGGGGGTGTGGGGGGGGGGGGGGAGGCAATGGCCTGTACAATAATTCCCCGCTATTTTTAACATTACATCTTTATATAAATACATAAGAATACTAATAATAACCACGCTTCTAATTAGAGTGATGTTTTAAACACAAATTTCGAACGGGCTCCAAATGGGAGGGGGGTAATAACCATCCCATACCCTCCCTTAAATTTGTATAGACCTGGTATAGACATATACATGTACATGTGAGAGTGATTGTGTGTGTGTGTGTGTGTGTGTGTGTGTGTGTGTGTGTGTGTGTGTGTGTGCGTGTGTGTGTGTGTGTGTGTGTGTGTGTGTGTGTGTGCATAGAGGGGAAATGGTGAGAGGAGAGCTGTGCTTATTCCTCAAACCTGTTAATTCTCTATACTGGAGTGCTCAATTCCCATCCATTTTCACACTATTAAGATTCAATTTCATCCTAAAAAAAAGAATGTGCCAATGCTAACTTCAATTTTGTCTATTGTTAAAGAGATAGTTGAGTTTTGGTAGAGAGGGCGCTACATATAATAATTTTTCTGAGATAATAACAAACTGAGTGTCAAATTTGAAAGAGCATACTATTTTAGTGACAGAATAAACTTTATTTGATAAAAATCGGTTCAGAAACGACTGAAATATCCATAAATATAACAATTTGTAATGAACCTGGGGCCCCAGGTTTGGATCATACAGTTAAAGGTCAAGGTCACAAGATTCATTATATATGTATATCCCAATATAGCTCATAATTGTTATAGCTCAAGATCTGGTTAATGAATTACCATCAAAATAGAGTTTACAGTATTAATTCAATACATGTTAATTTTGGATTGATATAAAAATTGCGTGATAGTGGAAACAAAAATACATCTAATTTTTTAAAATACTAAATCAACCATTTGTATAGACCTTTATAATTTCCAGCTACATGTAATAAGATGTTCAGGGCATGAAGGGTACATGCCTTGCAATCAATATGGAGTTCGAACCTAGATAAACTCTGCACATGTGTCCCACATAATATTGTGTACTTCAATAAGACCCTTATTTAAGATAATTAATATGATCTTCACAATAACAAGACAAAACAACTGCTTTTTTGGACGCCATCTTGGATTGCAAATCCTGAGAGATAGACCTCTGAATAATTTTTCCTCATTAAGATTTCCTCCAAATAAAATTGGTTTAAACTTGTTGTGGAAAGGTTCAAAAGATAAATTTTCAAATGGGTACGGATCACCTAATTCGTCTATGACGAATTTCATGTCTAGTTTCTTCATTCATATCATGCATGTGTGTTTCATACCATGGAGTAAACAATTTAAGAGAGGTGTGTGTTGACTAACATATCATGACGGAACATTTTATGTTACACGACCGTGTTAATGATGGTGGTGATGATTATTGGATGATCTATTATGTTTCAGAATATCACAAAGGTGGGATCGAGTATGCTGTGCATTAAAGGTGATTATTCCTGATTCTATGTTACACGTGTTAATGATGGTGGTGATAATTATTGGATTATCTATTATGCTTCAGAATATCACGAAGTGGGGATTAATACTTGTCTCGATAATACATTGTTTTGTTGTTTTAGACATGCATACTGACTAAATTAATGCTTTCGTGATGGAAAATGCTATATGAATTTTAGTTGTAATGAAAGTAATGAAATATACAGTTAATATATTTGTAGAAAAATATTAGGAATATATCACCAATGTGAAAAGGTAGTTTCAGTAGAGCCAGTGTGACAAACAGCAGACTTGTATCTGAAACCTTAACCCTTTCAATTTGGAAAGTGTATTATTTATGTGTTGTATTATAGTGTCCTACGGACGTGAATAAAGACACTTGTAAAAGATCATCTTGTAAGATGATACATGGTCATAGATTAGCTCCAGTTTGGACTGGTAGAGTTCACGGGCGTATAGATCGGGGAGGGGGTGGGATGGGTAATATACCCCCTCCCTTTTTTGGGTGGGGGTGTGGGGGGGGGGGGGGGGGGGGGGAGGCAATGGCCTGTACAATAATTCCCCGCTATTTTTAACATTACATCTTTATAAAAATACATAAGAATACTAATAATAACCACGCTTCTAATTAGAGTGATGTTTTAAACACAAATTTCGAACGGGCTCCAAATGGGAGGAGGGTAATAACCATCCCATACCCTCCCTTAAATTTGTATAGACCTGGTATAGACATATACATGTACATGTGAGAGTGATTGTGTGTGTGTGTGTGTGTGTGTGTGTGTGTGTGTGTGTGTGTGTGTGTGTGTTACTAAAATTTACTAAAATAATAGGCCTAGACCTGTTTTGTTACTTGTTATCTTGGGCCCAACCATAGAGTCTTGATCATAACTGTATGGACTCAACATATATAATGTATGTTTAGGTTGATTGCCCTCTACAATGATAATTGTGTAAGATTTCCTCCAAATAAAATTGGTTTAAACTTGTTGTGGAAAGGTGCAAAAGATAAATTTTCAAATGGGTACGGATCACCTAATTCGTCTATGACGAATTTCATGTCTAGTTTTTTTTAGAAATTACTACATATAATCCGTTAAATATCCGTAATAAATTGCATTTAGTAACTTACGATTTGATAGCTAGGGATGAACAAGCGCGCTAAAATAAACTTTCACAGTTTCATCCCTTATAAACACACATTTTGTTTTCTTAATTGCATTAGTCAAAAAGCTTCTGGGTGCTTAGCCCCGTGAACCCGGTCCATGTACCCATTATTTCAGGACTTCTCGCCATGCCCACTAAAATAAGCTATGAATATATTCATACCCGACTGCAGGTACCCCGGTAAGGGCCCAAATGTGAATGCCCTTTTACCCTAACCCATTCAGGTCGTTGCACCATCAACCCGCTCGTAATTTTCGCTAAAAAAAACTTATGAAAAGATTGATTTAGCATCTTTTATAAATTATATAAGACATCTTGACAGTTCTAAATTGAAAAAAAAAAATGTTGTCGCACTTTAATACTCATCATCTTCGTCATCATTATTACGTGCTCTATCTTGTGCATCATAATAGTTCCACTTCTGCCATGTCTTCACTTAAAATGTGGGGTGCCCCAGGCATCTGGTCATACACTTTTTTAAAATTTATATTAATGATTTGCCTAGATCATCAGACTACTTTAATTTTAAACTTTTTACTGATGACTCTAATATTTTTCATACTTTTTTACCTAATCAAGCAGATATAAATTCATTGGAAATAACTGATAACTTGAAACACATTGGTCAGTGGTGTGATGCAAATAGATTACTAAAGATTGATTATATAAAGAAAACTAATTGTATGATTATTAAACCAAAGAGGAAAGAGTGTCGTATTGTTGGAGTTGTGAAAATTAAAAATGAGTTATTGAATGAAGTACAGGTATCTTTTTTTTGGAATGAACATAATATGCATAATTTATGCTCTGTACTTCGTAGGAAAGTAGGAATTATGTATAGACTAAGATACTTTGTTCGAAACAAGTCCTTGTATTATCATATTATTCGTTTATTCAGTTTATTTGCAGAAGTATAGTGGCATTTCTGTTATAGAGTGCCTACCCGGGGAAAACCAGTGTAAAAGTAGGGGTTACGTTTTCCACAGGTCCACTAATTTTAGTTAAGTAGCATACATCGCATTATGATTAATTAAGTTAGCTAAAATTATATCAACTGATAAATCTAGATGTTTTATAGTGGTCTGGAGGAGATTCAAATACATTTTTTTATCAATTTCTGTAAGACTTTTCAGGCAGAGAACGTCCGTGAAATTTACGCGAACGTCCGTGAGATTGCAATTAAAAATGATATAGTAAGAAAGAGGGACCAGGCGACTTTGAAATGCTACTTTTATACCTGACTATGATTCAAATGATGTATACATGGTATCTTGCTTAAATATAGTTAGAATAGATAAAGTATTATCATCATTATATTGTTCTATAAGCATTAAAGACAATTTCAATTTTTAAAAAATCTTATTGACACATTCAACAGCAATAAAAACTTGGATCCCTGTCACACACACCGTCATCAAATTGGTTTCGCAGGTTTTCGAATCACCCTCGAAAACGTTGTTATGCTTCCTTTTTTCTAAAACTAGTACAGAACGTTACTTTACATCAACGAATTACAATGACAGAAAACACAACTTTGGAATAAGCAATGATACATCTCAAATGTTGAAGTGACCTCTGTCAAGTTGTGACAAGTGGGATCATCAGGCTGTATCCACTGCACCAAGCATGCCGAGGGGTTTGGGGAATGTTGAGGTTGCAGCACGTACGGTAACAACGAGTGGGATGGAAATTGGATGTTGGACATTTTATAAAAGCAAGGAGTTGTCATAGAATTATTACCAAGTAGTGTGGTGTTACTTGTATACACAAATCAAGCAAGAGCAGTGTTCACCGACACATCGTTCTCGAGTAAGTGTTAAGCATATTAGTTCACAGTAACCATGGTAACAATATGTTGACTGTGATCGTTTGTATAGATTTAGATTGGACGTGATACTGAATCAGGTGTGAGTGTTATTGAGTCATAACTTAACAAAATCAAAATTACATAAGCGAAACTGCGATCAATACTGTTTATATGTTTGATCCAATTATGTATTAATTCATTTCATTAGGTATATATTTATTGTATAAATGAAATCTAACACATTACTTAATTTTTGTAAGATCTTGCACTGTTTTGCCAGGCCGTAGCCAGGATTTTTCCAGGGGGTGGGGGTGCATAATTTTAAAAAAGGCGGAGCTGGATTCTGGCCAGAGTAGAGGGGGGTGGCGGGGGGGGGGGGTGGGGGGGGGGAGTTCATGGCCGAGACCGATGAAAAGTGGACGTTCATAAATGCGGGGGTGCGTACACCCTGGCTACGAAGCTGGTGTTATTGTTGATTATTTTCAGTATGAATATTGTCCAAAAGTAAACTTGTAATTGTTACACATGTATTATTCGGGTTACCAGAATGATATCAATCAAATTTAAATCCGCGTGCATCTTGAGCAGTGGCATGACCAGGATTCTCATTGTAGGCAAACCCGGGAATGTGATGGTCAATGACGGACTACCAACTTGGGGGTCTGAATGGGGGTCCAGGAGTAAAGCCCCCGAAACCATTTTGATTATGGAGATATAGATTTATATTATATTTTTGAACGGGTGGGTGCATGGGCCCGACTTTAACAAGGCTATCGGAAACTTTTGAACATAACACTAAAATGTGCCCTCATTCCCCCTCCCCCCCCCCCCCCCCCCATCCCTGGGGCATGACTTTGATCCTGGAAATTGAACTTGATTACAGAAACAAACACAATGACCTGCGCCCAGTTAACCTAGGGCGGTGATGATACGAACAGCTCAAGGCCTTCGAATCCAGTTCACATCCAACAGACTCACGTGTCGAGGCACATGATATCTTTCAGAGCCCATATTCATAAAACCCCGCTAGTTTAGTTTCATGCCAAGTCCATTTTGAATGACATGATTCTATAGTTAAAACTATTATCAATATAGTAGTAGTAGTAGTAGAAGTAGAAGAAGAAGTAGTAGTAGTAGTAGTAGTAGTAGTAGTAGTAGTAGTAGTAGTAGTAGTAGTAGTAGTAGTAGTAGTAGTAGTAGTAGTAGTAGTAGTAGTAGTAGTAGTAGTAGTAGTAGTAGTAGTAGTAGTAGTAGTAGTAGTAGTAGTAGTAGTAGTAATAGTAGTAGTAGTAGTAGTAGTAGTAGTATAGTAGTAGTAGTAGTAGTAGTAGTAGTAGTAGTAGTAGTAGTAGTAGTAGTAGTAGTAGTAGTAGTAGTAGTAGTAGTATTATAAGTGGTAGTGGTAGTGGTAGTGGTAGTAGTGGTAGTGGTAGTTGTGGTAGTAGTGGTAGTAGTAGTAGTAGTGGTGGTAGCAGTGGTAGTAGAACAATCAACCGTGGAAATACAACCCTAGTTTCATAACGCGAAAAGTGTGAAAATTAAGTCTCACTTGAGGAATTAAATGCCGGGGCATCAATCGGTTTTGAATTCGGGATCCCATGATTCGAAGGCAAGAGTCACTCGATCGTGCCACACAGTTAGACTTTGACAAGTATGTATCGCGAAGTACAAACGATACAAATATACAATATAAAAAACACAGATGACGATTTAAAGGGTACCAACACTTAAAATAATCATAATAACCAAATGAATGGAATGTATAATATATCGGAACCACCTGCTTGACATATGAATTCAGCAGTCTTTAACACACCGTCGTGAGATCACTCAGGCCTTGTTGATCATTCAGGCCTTGACTGCAAACATACGTCGTGCACGAGTGCCCTGCGGATTGGAAGTAGTTTGGCGCTACCGAAAAGAACATTCGACTCTTTTGTATATAATTATTCGTCCAAGTCGAATATAAGCCGAGTGTGAACTGCAACAAAAGTATGAATGCTGCAAATAGTTGTCTCCCTTCATTACGGCGACCTGTACTTCCTTCCTCGCCCTCCCTCTCAGTGGCGTATTTAACAAACGTGATGTGTTTTTTTTTTGGGGGGGGGGGGATGAGTGATGCTGGCGAGGGGCGAAGTTACAAACGTTTGGGGAGGGTATGGTTGATAACCCTTTGAAGTTAAAAGAACTTTGTGTAAGTTGGTGTATTGAAAACGTAAACATAATTTAAAGCAATTATACCCCAATTTTGAAATTTGTTACATATTAAGTATTTATGGGCAGGGGAGATTGCAACCCCGTAGTCCCCTTCAGTTTTAACCTAGTGATCCTGTTATTCGTTCAATAGAGCCACAAAACAACCAACGCTGGCTGGTGTACGGGGATTTCCGGATGACAAACAGTGCAATCAAAGTACACCGGTGATCAAGATGAACTTTGATTGAAACATAACGGAGTCGAGTTGTGATCGCTGCATGCTTGACTGCGACTATAACTCATCCGTGTAACTCAGTTCGAATACTAAGTATTTAGAATAGCAGCAGCAAGAGAATATCGAGGACCATGGCGGTGGTCGAAGAAGTGGAGTTAGAGCACCAGGCTGCAGACAAGCAAGTTGGTGGCGGGGAGACTGGGAGTGCCAAGGTGCTCACTATGGAAGAGTTTCAGAAGAAGATCACCCAGCAAGCGGACGGCGGTCAGGAAGCGGACGCGGAGAAGGCACGGACGAAGACCAACGAAGGGTGAGTGGAAATCAATGTTTCAGAGGAGGGAGGGGTAAGAGCCAAGAGGAGTTACTAAATTGAATTTGGCTAGACATCATTTTATAATGGGACTATATAGATTATCCTGCATTTTGCATCATATTCTTAAATATCTTCATAATTAGGGGGACATTTGACAAATCAAAACCCATTTCATTATTATGTTACCATAAGCCATACAACAAGGTACAATTATAGATGTTTGAAAGCTCTAAGCGATTATGCTTGAATCTGGTTTCAGTTTTGACAAATTTCGACAAAACCTTAGCCTGTTATTTTGCATTTGATTATCATACACATTGCCAATGAGCACTCTTCCAAATTCGCGGTATTTCCAATACAGATGCGAATTAACAGACCAGAGTTTTGTTGACATTTGTCAATGATATTGGGTCATAAAATGTGTCCTAGAACGAACAGTTAGTGCTTGACCAATATTTGTGGGGTATTCCGTTCCGTTTTATTTGGGCCACCCTTACTATAGACGGTGGTAGACTGAGCCTAAAATATGACGGGTCAGTAGGCCATGAACCATCGAGAAGTAGATCAAACTGTACGGTATATGCATGCAATGGCAGGATGAGGTCAATGCAATGGCAACATAAGCAATTGTCATTCTTGTCCTCATATCCGGTTGATAGTATCCAAATGCAAGACAGTCATAGATTAAACAAATTGGCTTTGACAAATACTAGAGACATATGCCATCAAATCGGGATCTGTTATCTGTATTTTGATTATTGATATCCGACTGGTCAACATCCAGCGCAAGCGAACATAAAGCAATATAGCAAACATCGATTTACATGTTATTCAATGTAAATTTGGAGTTGGCTGCAAGAAATACAATTTTGATTTTCTGCAAATCATAGAGGGAAACTTGTTCTCATATCATCTCGTTATATCTCAGTATATTCCATTATCAATTTGAATACAGATTATAATCACAATTGTATATTATATTACGCTTTAGTATCTGTTTTATTCCAAATTATTGAATTTAATTCGTTATTTAAAATATTAATGTTATGTTCACGACTTATGCTCCTCAAAATCATAAACATTTAACTTAAAGGGGTAGTTTAGTTTTGGTAGAGAGGGCGCTGCACATCACAATTTTTGTGTGAGGTAATGAAAAACTGAGTGTCGAATTTGAGAGAACATATGCACTTTTAATAGCAGAATAAACTTTATTTGCTCAAAATCGGTCCAGAAACGGCTGAAATTTCAATAAATATATCTGATCTTATAATTATTTGGGGCCCAAATAATTAGATGAATTTTTCAAAAAAATAAAAAAATGCATACACTTTTTCAAAAATGTTCAAAAGCGTTTTTTAAGTAGTTGTTGATGATCTCTATTTAATCATGATTTCAATAAAACATCACATGCATAATTTTGTATGAAAAATGGTTAAAACCAATGCCTTTTTAGAGAGCGCCCTCTTGTGTTTTAATGGCTCTTTTTGAATGATAATGGGCTTTTTACTTAGTCGTTTGTAATTTTGTATACCTTTCGAGCATGGTGGAGTTATAACTATTAGTTTATAATGTTACTGTCCAGGTTTGGTTACTAAAGTTCAGCCTTACCAAAACTGTACTACCCCTTTTAAACATGTACAATGAATATTTAAAGGGATCTAGTATAATATTGTAATAATCCTAAAAACTTACTTAGAACTCTAGTGGTTCTCTCATACCTTCACCTTGTTGTATTTGTATTATACCAATAGAAGCGTGAAACAGGTTTAGGTTTTTCGAATTTTTCTTTTGTTAAACAAATATTAACGATTGAAATGTTCGGATTTGGACAGTTATAACTGCGTACAAAGTCAGTGCAATGGGTTAGCAAATGTCGCTGTGCAAATTCGCTAATAAGTCGGCCATATAACATCCAGTAACGTGAAATATTAGCACATTAATTACTAAGTGGACAATATCAGCTCGCGAAAATACACATTTTTTGGGTGCAGTTCGTTATTCCGAAAGTTCGTTAGTCCTAAAGAACGTTATTCCGAACACACAAATTACGTATACCCGAGGGTTCGTGAATCCGAAAATTAAATAGGGTTCGTTAATCCGAACATTTGTTGCATTAATTCGAAGGTTCGTTATTCCGAAGGTTCGATATTCCGAAGGTTTGTTATTCCGAAAATGAAATCGGGTTCGATATTCCGAAGGTTCGTTAATCCGAAAATTAAATGGGGTTCGTTAATCCGAAATAAAATGAGATTCATTAGTCCGAAAATACAATAGGGTTTGTTAATCCGAAAACAAGATATGGGGTTCGTGTTGAACCTTTCGGATTAACGAACCTACTTGAGTAATAATTTTCCGTAGTAATTCATTCATGTTCAACCATTAAGAATAAAGAAGGCATTATAAACATACATGACCGCATATTACATTACAAAGAAAAAGTAAAAAAGACACATAACTGCCAATGCAGGGAATAAACATGATAAGGAGAAGGGGGCTGCAGCTCCCAAGCCACCCCCTCCCCCCTCCCCGCTCCCCGCGGGCGGAAACCGGGATGGTTCATGGCCGTTGGTAAGCGTTTATACTGGTGTGGGTTTTGCTTCACACGTACCTGTTCATACCGCCGCATTCCCCATTGCACTTATAAATTGCGACCGCGCAGCTCGAACTATGTTTTAGTACCAGACAATTTCCGATTTTAGCACGGATGAGGACCTGACCCTTGACCATGAGAAGGCCATCACAAAAATCCAGCGATGGAGGGACATTATCTAAATCTAGAGGACTCACGAACGAAAAAGTGCCTGTTATTTCTCGAGACAAACGCTTATAACGCTCTTCATCTCTTTCTCATCGCGATGTATAATAATTAGACTAGTGTATTGGTCGTGTTCGATGTTAATAAAACAACAATATATCTGAGTTATTTATCAATTCAATGCCAGCAGTGATTTTTTCATACATGGATGATGATAAATTCCATAATTGGTGCAATTGTTTTTGTTAGAGATTACTGTTTGTTAATAGGAGTCGTTAATATTTTGAAACACTTCAAGCTTCCTTCTTGCACCCAACTAACTATGATCAATAATAACTACTAAATTTAGTTTTGTTTATCACTGATAAACAAAACTACATCTTCAGGTGACAGGTGTTGTTGCACTGCATCTCCGACCCCTGCAGGTAATGCCATTACTTGGGTCATAATATATACACATTCACAATCAACTATATTATACACTATCAACTTTGAGGTTCTCCTTATAAAGTGTGAATTAAATGAATTAAATCTAATAACGTGAATTATGTTATGTAGATTTGGGAGCAGTTGGAAGTGTGCCGTGGCCCTCACCATTGGTCTGATAGCTGCGGTCATCATCATCGTTGTCATCGCTGTGACTTCAGTACGGCGCGATGTCGGGCAAGCCACTGACAACCCATCCCCACCATATCGACACGCAGCCGTGGTCACTGATGTCGATGTCTGCTCCACTATGGGCAAGTAAGGATAACTCTTTATTGCATTAATAACCTCAACGTCTCTGTAAAACTTGATTTGCCAATCGGACATTTATGACTGTTGAATTTGCGTAGACCATTATGAAATAAAATTGAACTGTAGTCTCAGCATTGCCTTTACTAAAACATCATCTACCGATATGGTGGCAATACTTGCAATTATCGTCATGTTTGTCCAGGAATTCTCAATATCGAAACGGGCGTTAGATCGCGGTGACAGAATGTATTATTCAGCTTCATGGCTACCAATCATGTTTACCAAAAAATTAATTGAATTTAATTGAACGAAGTAAATCATTTTCTTTGATGAATTAAATTGAACGAAGTAAATCATTTTCTGTGTGGCTTCCAATTATGCGTGCAAACAAAACCTTCATTGGATTCAATCAAATTGAAATAAGTCAACATTTTCATAACGGCTACCAATCATGTGCGCAATAAAGCCATTCACTGGGATGAACTGAATTGAACAATGTAAACAATGTAAAATAAGTGAACAATGTAAACATTAATAAATTATAATTATCACAACAGTATGTCTAATTGAAACACGAATAAACGTGTATGAGATATCCTTGTTAAGAGGCCCAGTGGGGTATTATTTGACATTTTTGCGCACTTGTACTATACCTTGAATATCTTTCCAGCCATAGAAGATATCCCTTGCAAACCATTATTGCTGTAAAGCTTAGCATATTGGGAATCCAAAACATAAAATAAGAGTTTAAAAAGCAATCATGTAGAGAAAAATACAATTTTAGAAGACATGTATACCTATACATGTCTTCTAATTTAAAGATAGTTAATGATGCTATAGAATGATGCTATACCAACAAATGAATACAGTACACTTGTAATAAATTGTATTTATTTGTTCGTATGTCTGTCTGTCTGTCTGTTTGTTTCAGAGGGATTCTGGAGAGGGGTGGTTCAGCAGTCGACAGTGCCATCACTGCACAGCTGTGTGTGGGACTAGTCAACAGCCAGAGCTCTGGGCTGGGAGGGGGATTCTTCATGATGGTCTACAGGGCTCAGGATAGCTCCAGCAACTTCCTGGACGCAAGAGAGGTAGCCCCAGCAGCGGCTGATCAATCATACGTAGACTTCATGCAGTCAGCTACCTCTGTATATGGTATATAATTTGTTTTTAAATGTAGTACTTGTACTACTACTACTACTACTACTACTACTACTACTACTACTACTACTACTACTACTACTACTACTACTACTACTACTACTACTACTACTACTACTACTACTACTACTACTACTACTACTACTACTACTACTACTACTACTACTACTACTACTACTACTACTACTACTACTACTACTACTACTACTACTACTACTACTACTACTACTACTACTACTACTACTACTACTACTACTACTACTACTACTACTAGTACTACTACTACTACTATTACTACTACTATTACTACTACTACTACTACTACTACTACTACTACTACTACTACTACTACTACTACTACTACTACTACTATTACTACTACTACTACTACTACTACTACTACTACTACTACTACTACTACTACTACTACTACTACTACTACTCCTACTACTACTACTACTACTACTACTACTACTACTACTACTTACAGTCTACTACTACTACTACTACTTACAGTATACTACTACTACTACTACTTCTACTACTACTACTACTACTA
Organism: Echinarachnius parma; assembly: GCA_037951105.1. NCBI lineage: Eukaryota > Metazoa > Echinodermata > Echinoidea > Clypeasteroida > Echinarachniidae > Echinarachnius > Echinarachnius parma. Next base: position 55,588 of record JBAMJV010000593.1, on the reverse strand, counting down.
ATAATAATCACAGTATACTACTACTACTACTACTACTACTACTACTTAATTATTACGATGATCCTTTTATAAAGTCTTCAATTATTGGGTCAAAGCTAACATTTTGACAATTACGTATCCCAATTGACAGGCATCAATTTGACGGGTATACCAGGTGAGGTGATGGGTCTGTGGAATGCTCATGAGATGTATGGGAAGCTGGCTTGGGGGGACTTGTTGACCCCTGTCATCATCGACCTGGCGGAGCAGGGCTACGTAGTGACCGATCACCTGGACATAACGCTGCAGAGCATGGTCCAAGTACAACCTCTCACCAACTACACAGGCACATGGTAACCATAGGCGTAGGAGGCAAGGCTGGGGGCTGCACCCCCCCCCCCCCCTCCCCTGGTGTTTTGAAAACGGGCATATCCGCGCAAAAGGCACCTGAAACTCACCTGAAAATCATCTTATATTTTGGCAAAACCATGTCATATTCGGGCAAATCCATACATAAATATATTTGCCTAATAGGCAAAACCATACCATATTCGGGCAAAGTCATGTTATTTCTGTGCAAAATCGTGTTGAACTCGGACTATAAGCCATCAAAAACATAGTTTTGTGGGTATCAAAGTGGCTGGTCTAGTGAAAAGGCGGGAAGGGTAATTATTTGGGCAGAAGACCTTAGCACCCCACCCCCCCTGCCCCCTGAGCAAAAACTTTCCCCTGCGCCCATGATGGTAAGTCACCTGCAATTATAGAATCATAAGCTCCTGTGTTTGAAGTCCTGCTATAAAGTTCAATGAGGTTGCCAACAATTATTCACTTAAAAATGCCCCCTTACGCTTCATGTATTAAATAAACCATTACAATAAGAATGATGTGTGCCTGATATCCCTGCGGTTGGGCCATGGGCAGACAAACTTTAGCCAGGACGTGTTTCACAAATATTCTAAGGTAAACTTATCTCTAAGTTAGACCTAACAACCATGTAAAGCCCTTAGTTTATTCGTAAAATTGTTGGGGGGAAAAGGTGTTTTTCATGAAAAGGCATTACATTGTATAAAATGATTTATATTTGTTATTATCAAGGAGCCTAAACATTATTCATATAACTTTTTTGTTGAAAGTCTCAAATACTAGTTGTATTTTGTCTTGCTTTTGACTATGGTTTATTCCAAGGCTACAAACTTCTTTCCATAATTGTAAGGGTTCAACTAAGCATCTTTGTGGAAACACCCCCAGGAGGGGTTGATCGCTCTTGTTTGCTTATTTGCAAACAAATTGAATACGATCTTTTTAAAATCATGTTTTATTTTCAAATTTACTTTTTGATAAATAATGAAATGTTTTATCACAGGTTATCCCGTATAATTTGCTTCTACCCATCATATTGTGGCATTTCAGATTATAATAATGCTGTTGCTTCATGCTTTCCTCATGATAAGTATATAACCATGATATTAAACAAATGTTAACGAATGAACACAGCACTTTGTTTGATTAATGATATTTACAATAGCATCCAGCTGACAGCATTGCATACTATCACATAATCCTCTGTGTACAAGTGGTGTAGCAATGTATTTTTTTTTCGGGGGGGGGGGGTCGTGCCCCAAACCAATAATTTGAGAATTCTTTTGAAAATGTCTTTATATAAAGAATATGGATTATAGCAAAGACCCACTGAATGGAGGGAGCTGGTAGACTGACCAGTGCCTCAATAATCAAGTCGATCACAATACACCACTGTACTACGTTTGATTGGGCCCCAAAATCATGCCATAAGTGATGCATTCCATATGTAGCTTTATATGGTATTGGTTGAAACAATGTATTATTAGGGGGAAAGTGCCCTGTGCGCCCCCCCCCCCCCCCCCCCTGATAGCTTCGCTACTGTTTCTTGTCCCAATGCCCTTGGAAAATGATAGGGAGCTGTGTAAACAGCTCCATATCAGTTTCTAAGGGCATTGGGACAAACAGTAGCGAAGCTATCAGGGGGGGGGGGCGCACAGGGCACTTTCCCCCTAATAATAACAAAATAAGGGGGAATTTTATACAAAATAAAGAGATACATACGATGACCCACCAATAATTAGCGTGCCCCCACACAACTGTAGTCTGACTATGCTATTTGCCTCATGTAGCTATGACTATGTGTGTATGCATTCCTCCGTCATGTCAATGTATATTGTTCATTTATTGGAACTTGATATTGTTGCAATCATATGACCAGATGTGAATTATTGTGAGAAAGCATAGAATGAAAATGGAAACAATGATCAGTATGTATCTTTTTCATTAGTATGTGTAAAGTGCTATGAAACTATTATATTGTACTGTATAGTCTGTATTGTATTTAATTTTATTCGATTGTGTTATATTATATCATATTATATTGTATTGTATATACTATGTTTGCTCCATTCCTCCCAGGGATATCTACATGAAGGAGGATGGGAGTCCAAAGCGCAAGGGTGATGTGGTGTACAACCTGGCTCTAGCCAACACTCTCAAGGCCATCGCTGAGAATGGGCCACAGGAGTTCTACACAGGACAGACAGCTAGCACAATGGTGCAAGAAATACAGTCCTTTGGTGAGAAGCTATGTTTTTGTCACTAGTCACATAGGCACGGGCGTCGATCTGTCATTGATACCCATTGATCAGGGGGGGATGATCCATTCATCCACCCCCCCCCCCCCCCCCCCCCTGATGAATGGGTATTACGTAAGTATCGACGCCCATACACATAGGTCACATTGACAGCATATGGCTAGTATGCTCCATGGGGAGTTGAGCAAGTATGCAATGTCATTGTGTGGGTTTGAACTACACACATTGTATAGCTGTTACCTTTATATGGAAACTATGGATATCAAATAACATACAGTTTTCATTAAATAAATTCATGTATTATACTTCATCTGTTTCCTAAAAATAAATTCGTGTATTATACTTAATCCGTTATTACAAGGGCATAATAATGATTGAATCTTCGTGTTACTGTAAGGCTAGATTATTCACCAAACATGCTGCTTTCGCTTCCCTTTGTGTCCCAGATGTATATGTATGATAGTCTGTATTATGTTATTCAAAGTATATAGAATGCTGAATCTTCCTTTTATTTTTATTTTTTATTTCTAACGGCGCATATAGTGACATATGTAAAATGCGAGTAATACATATGACATTATTATTGTTATCATTATTATTTTGTTTGACAGGAGGGATCATAACACTAGAAGACCTGGCCAGTTATTCTACCAAGTGGTCCTCGGTACTGTCTTCACCATTTGGAGATGACTTGACTCTGCTAGCTCCCTCCATGCCATCGGGTGGGCCCGTCCTACAGTTCATCATCAACGTCATGCAATGTAAGACATTAAAGGGATCTAGTAACATCGTCCAAATCCACACAACCTAATTAGAACTCTAGTGGTTCTCTCATACCTTGTTGTATTTGAATAGACTCATACAAGCATGGATCAGGTTTTGTTTTTTATGAATTTCCCTTTCATTAAAAAGATATTTACGATCGAAGTGTACAGAATTTTAAATATCTACTGGAAAGTTATAACTGTGTATGAAGTCAGTGCAGTGAGTTAACGAATATCACTTTGCATATTCTCTCATTACTCAGCCATATAACATTTGTTTTCACATTTTACTTAGTAGACATATCATACCACAAAATACACATTCGATCAACCATTCATCATTCTTTGCATAAGTCAAAAAAGTTACTATTTTTTTTTATAAGGATATATTGTTATTATACTGCTGGTGGGCCAAAAGTCCTGTATCTACTGTGTTCACATTTCATGTATTCGCAAGTCAGTTCCCATTGTGTTTATAATTGATTCGGTATTCCACTAGACTCTTTTTACATGATACTATCCTCTTGATGTTTTCCTTCCAGCATTCAATCTAACCAGGGAAGATTTTGACACCGTCGAGGCACGTGTGCTCACCTACCATCGCTTCATTGAGGCCTGTAAGTTTGCCTTTGGGCTTCGCAGTCACCTGGGTGAAACTGAGTCCCCTCAAGTGAACAATGTAAGTTGCGTTATGCGTACATACTTTCTTGATTTGTAGTTCATTAGTGTTGCTAAAACTCCTGATTAGAGAGAGGGGGGGGGGGGGGGGGGAGGGGTGGTTTTGCAGAGCGGGTAGAGGGGGGGGGGGGGGGGTGGTTCTGCAGAGCGAGTAGAACATAGATAAAACCACAAACATATTCTTTTAAAGGAAATAGTTAAAAGGGTTATTTCCTGATGATATATCCCGTTTCCACCCTGTTGCAGAAAGAGATGCAATCGATTGTAAAGTTGCAATTAATTGCAAGTCCAATCATGTGACCACATGCGCGCATCTGATTGGTTCAAATGCGCACATTTTCTGACTTGCAATTCATTGCAACTTTGCAATCGATTGCATCTCTTTCTGCAACAGGACCCTGGAGTGAACTGTGTTGATATCAGAAAGATTTATGTGAATGGACACATGCACACATTCAAGCACACACACACACACACACACGCATACCAACCTACATACCCACGCTTTTGTTATTGTGTATTATTTGATATTTTGCCAATTATTGCCATTTATGATGTCATTGTAAATATTTTCATGTTTTGCCAATTATTGCCATTTATGATGTTTTACAGTATTTGATGTTATTTCTTCAGTGCCCCCATGAGGGGCCATATAAGAAATAAAATTCATTGTCATTGTCACACACACACCAACACTTACCCAAGACTCTTTTCCCTAACTACTGATCATGTTTATGTTGCTACACCAGGCACTGGATTTGTTGTCATCCATGGAGTATGCCCATACTGTAGCAGCCTCTATTCCCAGAGATGGGGTGAGTTTCACCAATGTGACTTACTACCTTGTTGCACCAGCAGTCAGCTCTACCCTGGGAGGCACCAGTCATATCAGTGTGCTGGCTGAGAATGGGGATGCAGTATCTCTCACATCATCGGTCAACTACAGGTAAGTCACACCAATGTGAGTTGCTACCATGTTGCACCAATCATATCAGTGTGTTGAATGACAATGTCAACTAAAGTTGAGTCACATCAGTGACCATAGGTAAAAGAAGCATCAGGATGAGGGCAGGATGAGTGCCATTATTAATGAGAGTTACTACCATGTCGCTCCAATCATGGGTGTAGATACTTACGTAATACCTATTCATCAGGGGGGGATGAATGACTAGATCAACCCCCCCCCCCCCCCCCCCCCCGATGAATAGGTATCAATGACAGATCTACGCCCATGGCTCCAGCAATGGGGGTGTGATGTTTCTCACATCATATATCAACTACAGATAAGTCACACCAATGTGAGTTGCTACCATGTTGCACCAGCAGTGAGCTCCATCCTGGAAGCATCCTTTCAAATATATGTGAGATGGAGCCTTCATTCATTGCCTTTTGCTACAATTTGGCACATGTTAATAATTTGATTCATAATTATTTATTTGTTCAAAGCATGTATTTACTTTCAATGCCAAGTATAAATTGTAAAAGTTTTAAGTTAATTATTTGGTGATTTGTTTACATCACAACCACTATCATTGCCACCATCATCATCACCACCACCACCATCACCACCATCTCCATCATCAGCATCATCATATTCATTAGTATTAGGACTGTATTGCTATGCCTTTTGTAAAGAGATTTTAATATTATTTTGTGAAGTATTTCAACTTGCAACATATAAATCACTGGTAAAAGTGGTAATAATAATGTTCGGCTGTCATTCACAGGTTTGGGAGTAGGGTGCGGTCATCGACAGGACTCGTCTACAACAATCAACTGGCAGACTTCAGTTTGTCCCAGTCTTCAGCCAATTACCTGGTGCCTGGCAAGCGCCCTCTGTCGTCCATGTCAGGGTCCGTGGTTGTGGGGAGGGATGGACGGGTCAAGATGGTAGAGGGCAGCGCAGGGAGCACACGCATCATCACAGCAAATGCATGGGTGAGTTAACCCTTTCCCTTCAAGATTCTAAAATCTCCATAGACTTTGTACACAAGCCTCCCGGTTCCCATAGTTAAGGAGTTCAGAATAAGTCTTAAACATCCAAATGTAAGAGCATTTGTATGTATTTCTACATTTAGCGCCACCAAATTCAGGTTTCAGGCAACTGAAATTTGAGAAATCTTGATTTTATTTGCGGACAAGGCCACAGAGAAAAAACATTGTTCTTTTTTTAGCATTGGTATTATGAAGTTTACCTTGTTAATGAAATGATTGTGTTTGGCATATTGTTGCAGGTTTTGCTGAGTGTGTTACTGGGTGAGGTTCCACTATCACAGGCTGTAGATGAGCGCAGGATACACTGCTACCTGACCCCAGAGGTGCGCATAGATGTTGAGGAGGACTTCCCTCAGGTAAGTGAAGCATTTCACTGACGTAGCAACAAGGACTCACTGTATGCTACATGGGCACCACATAATCATGTGTATCCTTGTATTATTGCTGAGTAACCTTCTTTTATAGGGGGCTCATACTAAATGTATATGAATTGAAACAAATACACACAAACATTGCATTTGATATGAGGATACTGTAATAGCTCTTGATATCATTGCCTGATGTAGTTTAATGTGTAAATACCCCTACACCTCATTTACTGTAGTGTAATGTTATATTGGTTCGGACCTTAATGTTGTCTTTCAATACTTTCAATAGGAGTCCTGAGTTTGATTCCCAACTGTGGCATGTGGGTCCGTCCTTCCATCACACAACCCAGGGAGTGGAGATGGTGCACACAATGTGTGCTGGTTTGCATTGTAATAATACTGCAAAGCACATAGAGATGATATTGTATCATATTAAGCACTATTATTATTAATTGCTGCTCTCAACCCAACAGTAATGAATGGGTACCTGCCAGGAATTTACTATTTGAAATGCTTGATTGATCTGCAAAGGGAACTTGGCTAAATACAGCGTAATGATAAACAATATATACAGTATAATGCTCCTCCTTCTTTATTGATAGCACAATATAAACGGTAGAGTTATATTTTGTTACCATCACCCTGCAGGCTGTGCGGACTGGTCTTGCTTCCCTAGGGCATGCCATAGGGGATACAAGCTACTTCTCTGTGGTGGAGGCTATAGTCAGGCAAGATGATGGGTTGCTTCAGGCCTACTCAGACCCCAGGAAGCAGCCAGGCAGACCAGCGGGATACTGACAGATCAATACTCACATACAAACACATGCTTCCCTAGGGCATGCCATAGGGGATACATCATACAAGCTACTTCTCTGTGGTGGAGGCTATAGTCAGGCAAGACGATGGGTTGCTTCAGGCCTACTCAGACCCCAGGAAGCCACCAGGCAGACCAGCGGGATACTGACAGATCAATACTCACATACAAACACATACTTATTCAATCAAAGGGGAGCTTCTAGTCATATATATTTCCTCTTTGGTGTCACTATTAACAGAAATAATCAATGTTTTTGTTTTGAATGAACACTGGAGGCTGCCATGTTTTCTAAATGTACCATATGAAACGACATCTTTTTTGGGTGTTGGTTCCCTTTAATGTTAATTGTAGATGTTTAATTTCATAGTCTGGATCAGTGATTAACCTATTCTCATATTTAGTAGTAAACTGATTTTGAAGGAGTTGTTTATATATCCTTTTAAGAATTTGGCACGTGTAGGGGTTTAATTATATGTATTAAAATATATATCTTACAATGATACTTTTCATTGTCCATACAATTTTACTTGCATTTTATTTGTACATTTACTGGGTTACAAACACGGATGAATAATTATACTGAGTAACATCAGAGAAATCTGTGAAACAAGTCCGACGTTCGTTGGTATGTGCTGTTACTGTATTATGGTAAATATGTATTTTCTTGTATGCAAAATTAGTTCAAGTACCATTTTGTATTCTACAGATTAAAAACATTTTTGGTAAAAAAAAATTAAACCAAATCTACCATGTGTTGTTATTGTTGTTGTTGTTGTTGTTGTATGACACAGGAGCTCAATGCAATGCCATGCAATGCAATGCCATGCAATGCAACACAATGCCATGCAATGCAATGCCATGCAATGCAACACAATGCAATGCAATGCAATGTGTACAGGACCATAGACTGGGTTCATGCATCAGTGGTTTAGCATGGTCAGGCTGATTGGGGTGGCAAAATTATCGGGGGAACAATAATATTTCTTTATCACTTAAATTTGTTTCCTCATGTTTTAAAATTCATCAAATTATGATTTTCCCCATGCACACATATGTATTTTGTTTAAAGTTTTGTTTGAATGAATTATTTTGTCAAATTATGGAGGGCATGTGGCCCCGTGGCCCCTTAGCTATGCAACTAGTGTTTACAACATGACATCCAAGATGAAGACAAGAGGAACAAGATCTGTGTAACAACAAGTAGTAGAGGAACAATACAAAAGCAGAGCTACACAAAATAACAAGAATAAGAAGCCAGCAAAAAAATAAAATGATGATGATGATCACATCATCATCATCACCATCGTCATTTTGAAGATGATGACGATGACGATGATGGTGATGATGATGATGATGTGATGATGAAGATGATGAAAAAGGGGAAGATAAAAAGCTTATGCTGAAGATTAGACTAAACATAATTGTTCTCTTCATTATAACTCTAATAAACAGAACAATTTTCACACTATAGTTCATATTCTAGATCTGTAACGCTTTTATTAGAAATTATACTATTACAAAAATCCTTTAAGGACACATATTATGACCCGACACTCGGTCCCACCTACATCAGGCTCAGCACCCTGCAATTGGCCCTTATTCCTACGGCATAAGGCTATGGAATCAAACATACACATACTTGTATACACACAAAACACACCTAGGCCCTCCCCACAATTGCAGACCTACATACATACACTACATGAACCATTACTCCCATATTACAACAATACTGGAACTAATAACGATTAAACTTAAAGTTGATCCAACATTGATGTAGCTACTTTGAGCTTAATTGCATATTAGAGATTAATTCACAAATTGACATTCGGGAACATTTTCTTTCTTACCCTTAAGAATATTTACATTCAGATACTGACAACATTATTATGAACATCTTGTTGACAACATGTAAACATTCTGTTTGAACACACCTTCAGAATACTAAGAAAAAGATATGCATAGTTCAATAACGAACTAGTAATTATTTTGAATAATCATCAATGGAACTATAACATGTTCATGATAGCTAGGATACACAGTATATCTGTTATTTAAAAAAGGCTGAATAAGTAATCTTTAAAACAAATAGTTTTACATAGTTTTGAATAGTTAGTCAGCAAAATGTCAATTTATAAACTCTGTCCATTATATGAAATACCACACAAGGTACTATAAATATACATCTTAATTTGAAAAACATTTCCAACTCTCAAGACTCAACTATAATTTGGTATATGCAACAAGAGTGTACTCTATTTCTTTTCAAGGTTAGAGTTGTTATATCTTCATATCACTCTGCAATAGTACTACTATAAGCACATTACATTTTCATTATTATATATAATATATAAACAGCGGATCCAATTGATGTATTCTAAAGACCCAGTCACATTAAGATGTCTTTGTCCAATACATTGTTTCATCCTCATCATCATGGAAACCATTGTCCCTGGTGGGAGCAAATGGAAAATGCATCATTGATTTCAACACAATGTATGTGCTCATTGATATGTAAGGGTTATTAAGTGAAACAGCAATAAAAGGATACAAATGAGAGAATTGTTGATGAACATTTGAGCAAAGTTAGTCAAGAAATAGTATTGACTTTAAACCACTTGCCTGAACATTGAATTCATTTCAAAATTGCTGCTAAGTGTGACACCAGTAATGAGTAGTGTGTCCTACATTTCATACATGAAAGGTTCATCAACAATTATAGGAAATAATTAAATTTCTTGTATGAATCTCAGAGTTGGTAGCAACTTTAGAAGGCTTGTAGAAGTTTAAAATAGACCTTACTTTTTCTTGAATAATCATTTTACAAATCTTCCCTAAATAAATGCTACTATTGTAGTCTTACGAATTGTCATACTACAGTCAAACCTGTCTTAGTGGCCACCTGTCTAAAGCAGCCAACCTGTGTATAATTGCCTCTGAAAGTAATCCCTTGAGAAGAAAATTAATGTTATCGAACCAGTCTATAGAGGTCACCTGTCTACATTGGCATTTATTCTTGTTTTTCTAGAGTGGGTACTATACACAGGTTTGACTGTACATTTGGAAGTTGTAAATGGACCAAACTTTGTTTTGATATATCTCTTGATTATATCTCTTGAACTTGATTGTAAAGTGCATTTACCCTTGTTTCCCTTGGGTGGTAACTTTACACATGTTTGACTGTATCTATAGAACTTGATCCTAACATGCATTTATGCTGTACATACTCTGACAATCCTACACTACCAGCTTTTAGAAGGCATGTAGAATTTAAAAATGGACATAACTTTTTTCTTGACCGATTTTTTACAAATCTTCACTAATGTGCTACTGTCATTGTCTTAGGCAATGTGATATATCTTTAGAAGTTGTTTCTACTATGCATTTACCCTTGCAATACATACACTGCTGGTCCTATGCTACCAGCTTTACCCTTGCAATACATACACTGCTGGTCCTATGCTACCAGTTTTGCCTGCAGGATGGCCTCTAGTTTGACAGCATCTGCAGCAAACTTCCTGATGCCATCGGACAGCTTCTCCACAGCCATCTGGTCTGAGTTGTGCTGCCATCGGAAGGCAGACTCACTCAGAGTGATCTTGTCCAGGTCCTGCTTCTTGGCTGCACAACAATAACACAAATAATGACATTGTTAATAAATAATCATGGCTTATGCAGCTACTATTGGCCGCACAACAAGAAGAGCACAATTATGTTGTTCATTTTAATCAGGGCTCTATTATTCTCCACAGCCATCTGGTCCGAGTTGTGCTTCTTGGCTGCACATTGCTTATTTATCTTCTTCTATTGGCTGCACAACAACATCAAGAACAATCTTCTCCGCAACCACCAGGCCCCCGTTGCAGAAAGAATGACAATCAATTGTAAGTCAGAAAATTTGTGCATTTTAACCAATCAGATTTGCGCATTTAGAACACAAGACCTGACTTACAATTAATCGTAACTTACAATTGATTGTTTCTCTTTCTGCAACAGGGCCCTGGGCCGAGTTGTCCTGCCACCGGAAGCTACAGCAACAACAACAACAACTGTTGCTGCTGCTGATCCTACCATCAACACCACGACCACCACCATCACCACTACTAATAGTAAAACAATAACAGTTATTTGATATAGCGCTAGTGATGTGAGTATCATATCACTTTACATTATTACATCATTTACATTACTGACACCTGTCAATAGATACAAACCTCAATCACTCCTGCAAACAGAGTGTTGTGTCTTGGGTATTAAACAGTTTAATACTAGGCTTATGCTGTGGGAGTGAAAGGATTTTATTTGGTCTTGGGTATAAATCCTTTCAATACTTAAATACTTGAAAGATAACACTCCAATCTGATATTTAAAAGAGAAGATTTGCCATACCTGCATTAGCATTGAGCTTCTCTCCCACTTCATCCTGAGAGGTGGCCAGCTCCTCCAACAGCTTGGGGCTACAGGGAGAGAAGAGGAAACAATAACAATACAAAGTAATAAACATTATATAGCGTTTATAAATCACCATCTATTCAGACAACCTATTCTGAGGCGTGTAACAAAATAATTAAAATGAAAGAGAAAGCTATTGCACATAAACTGTAAAAGAAACCCATCAAATTAGAAAATAATCAATATTCGTTATTGTGAATATTCAAGAGGAAATAAGTGACTAGCAATGAGAGGAGTTATGCTCTCATCACATCCAGTAGTCAAAAGGCTAGGGATTCCTTCCCCTCTGATAAAGTTTAATGTTGGCTGTTATGTGCAGGAATAGTGCTATATAAATAACCATTATTATTTGTATTATTATTACACTAGTTAACTGGGTTTACACCCTACTCTTTTTGAGAAGTAGATCAAGTAGGTTCTTTTCTGGAATGAGGTTTGACGGTCTCATTCACATGACCTCCATTTAAGGTCCTATCCAAGGGACAGAGTGTTTCCCTAAACCCTATCCTACATGGGAAGCACCTTACCTGATAGTAAGGAGGTCAATGCCAGCAAGCTCTCTGATCTCTTATATCCTACATGGGAAGCACCTTACCTGATAGTGAGGAGGTCAATGCCAGCAAGCTCTCTCATCTCTTATATCCTACATGGGAAGCACCTTACCTGATAGTGAGGAGGTCAATGCCAGCAAGCTCCCTGATCTCTCCGATGTTGCGGAAGGAAGCTCCCATGACAACCGTCTTGTAGTCAAACTTCTTGTAGTAGTTGTAGATCTTGGTTACACTCACAACACCTGGTCAATTGGAAGAAAAAACACAGGTTTCAAAAGACATCTCAAATCAGTCTGATGAATTGCCATCATCAGCATGATTTGTTCAGCGATTTTATTTACAATTTACAAATCAGCAAAACATTTCTTCTAATTAAAAATAATAGGTTTTTATCTATGTGGTACTTGTGCAAACTGACAATGATTTGATCACTTGTTTAACCCTAACCAGGCCGGGTTATTTTGGCTATGCTATAGCCGGGGGGGGGGGGGTGGATTCCACCCCCCCCTAAGATCTCGGTCGCCGAACGCGCGGCCGCCACAAAATTTGGCACACAGATAGATTGCGACATAATCTACAAGATTGCATTGTTAGTTTTTTGAAGAAAAAAAAAAATCAATTTCGAATTAATTATGCAAATTTATGCAAAAATCCCCTTTTTGTCAATAAATCACTAAATATGGCTCAGAATATGCTAATTTTGTGCATGAAGATTCTTTAAGACCTAATTATCAGGTTTTCAACATTAAAAATTGCGACAGCCAAAAAATTCCTTATGTATTTCTTTGTTTTTTGAATTTCTTATGTATTTCTTTGTTTTTTTACTTTTGTTTTTTATTATTTTTTTTTATGGAATAAATTATTAACCATTATTCAACAACTGTTAGCCCAAAATTAAATGACTGCAGTGATTAGAATGAAAAATAATGAAGGTTTTGTCTATTATAGGAAAAAATCAATTTCCATAGGATGTGTACACAAATCACAAAATTTGGCGATTTTCGGGCCGACGCTCACTTACAAAAGGTCACGTGACTTTAGGACCGTATACCCGGTCGTCGCAAATTTGGTCTCAAAAGTTGCGCAAGACTTCAATGAAAAAACTCATGAAGTCGCGCGGAATTATCGCGCGAAAAGTCGAGGGGGGGGTGGATTCCACCCCCCCCCCGGCCTGGTTAGGGTTAACAACAAACATAAGTAGAAGATTGAATACAGAGTGAAAAAAAAGAGATTGTAACAACCTTTATTTGTTACAATAACTGTTCAAAAAAAAAAAATATTATGTCTTCAATATAAATACTCTTTTGTTCTGATTCAAAATGTTACAATTATCCTGACTTAACAATTTGTAAGTCCTTAAAGGTCCAACAAATATAATTGATTAAAGGGGACCACTACACAAAGAACAACACAGGCGGTAGTGTTGGTACCGTTGTTTGATGTTAAATAGATGTCCAACACTTTGCAAAGGGTTGTGTAATTCATCACCAACACATACAGAACCAACAGGGCCTCATGGTTCCGTATGCGCCAAACGTCTTTGAGTGCGCCAATTCTATACACGCATATTTTGGAGACGATAGAACTATGTAAGATGCGTACGTCCTAGACGCATAGTCTTCTTCTTCAGACACATGAAAACAGGTAGTATGTCACAAGTTTTTAATTTGTCTGGAAACCTATTTTTCTGTTTATCATGCAAAGCAATGAAAAATGCAATGCAAATTGCTGTTCGAGGCAATGTGAGTTTTGTTGAATGTTACCTGGGTCTTCCGTGGGTTCGTATCCAGCCTTGCCTGTAGACGCCTTGTACCAGTCCAGGATACGACCAACGAACGGGGAGATCAGAGTCACACCAGCCTCTGCACATGCTACAGCCTGTAGGATAATAATTGGGAAATAATGAATGATTTTGCGTGCAATGGCAAAGAATATTGCAAAAAACACAGGCTGGCCAACTGGTGTATTCTACAAGTTTTTGTTGTGCTCCAATCCCCCCAAAAGTTTGATAGGGTTGTTGTTGTATGTACTGAAAGTTTACAAAAGCTAGTTAAAGAACAAGGTGTGGAATATTAATAATAATGTTATACTCTATTTGTTTCTCAACCGAGCATGGTGGCTTAGCGGTTAGAGTGTCCGCCTCAAGCACGGGAGGTCCCCGTTTCAAACCCAGACCGGGTCATACCAAAGACTTTCAAAATGGTACCTTCTGCCTTCTAGCCAGGCGCTCGGCAGTTATAGAATGGAGAAGGGAGAGTTAATCACACGAGCTACCAGAGGACTGGCCCCCTTCTTCAGCTATTGCTACATTTAGTAGATGTGTGGCCTAGGGCTAATGAATTGGAGATAGGCGCCGCCTTATGTTGTGCCAAAATTGGCACGGGAAGGACTTTAACTTTAAACTTTTTTTAAAATTTGTTTCTGGGACAAACAACGACTACAAGAGCACCAGTCTAGCAATGCAGAAGTCTCTGGTTCAAATCCTCAGGAAGCCCAGTTATCGTAGTCAAGAGAGCAGTTACACACCCGCAAATACAGTATCTTGAGCTTTTTGAACAAGTGCTGGGGGGTGTTTCACAAAGATCCCAAGTCAAACTTAACACTAAGTTGGACTTCAAAACTTTCGAAAGCCACCAGTTTCTTTGTAAAATTGCTGAACAAGTTCTTTAAACAGGCCTACAATTTTGATAAAAATTAATTAACATTTTCTTTTATCAAAGAGACTTCAATTTATTGATGTGAAATTGTTGTGGAAAGTTTCAACTATTCGCATTTGGGCTCTTGAATATGTTTAAATCTGAAGCTACAAATGGCTTACCATAATTTTTACTTCCAACTTAATGTTAAGTTTGACTTAGGATCTTTGTGAAACACCCTCTGAGCTTTATAATGCTGTGCCTCACCTGTGCCATAGAGAAGAGCAGCGTCAGGTTGCAGTGGATCCCAAAATCTGCCTCCAGGGTCCTAACAAATACAAACAAATCAAACAATCAAAAGAGCTGCATTCAAGTGCAAGTTAATTTTATTGTTTTTCTGAAATGTGTTTTGTCACATGTATATTCATAGAGTTGCAATAATAAATAAATAGATTGTCTTAGTCTGCAGTGGATCCCAAACAATCAAACAATCAGAAACAAGAAAAAACAACTTTTTTAATAGCACAGCGTATTATATAGAGAAGGTGAAATTTTGGTCAAGGAAGCAAAATTGATATTTGTTCCTTCATATACACAACTGAGGGAATGACTTGTACTAAATGGAATGTACATTGATTCAATCTGAAAATGAAAGCTGAGTGGGCCTCACCAAGAAGCTCTAGTAGCAAGTATATAATTTTAAAACATCTAAAATATTAAAGTTTCTAAATTATGGGATTTTTTATAACCCAGGTAACAAGAATAAGAGCATCAAGTCTATCTGATTGGAATAGATAACTTGTAGGAGAGCAAAGGGACACTCACTTTTAGCCTGGAAAGGCTTATTATTGCTTGTTTGTTTATCTTACTTGGCATTTGCTTCCAACATTTCAGTCTCAGCACCACAATATGGAAGATATAATACTACATATTGGTACTCACTTGGCAGCCTGGATGCCCTCCCATGTGGAGCTGAGCTTGATGAGGATGCGCTCCTTGCTGATGCCTGCCTCCTCATACATCTCTATCAGCCGCTTAGCCTTGGTGATCTGCCCTGCCTTATCATACGACAACCTAGCATAGGCAACCACAGGAACAGTTGGGTACATAAATGTAAATGTGAATATCAAACATAAAAGATGGGCAGTTTCCTTATTTCAATGTCATTGTCATACGATGCCTAACTTGGTTATAAAGTATCAAGTATTAGTCAGAATTTCCTGATGACTACAGTTGAAGAAAACATTGCGTTTTGACCCGAGGGAAATATTAATTTCTAGACTTTTCATTCTTTGGGCTTTCATGTTGGTATGTAAAGTGGGAAGCAAGTACTTGACTAAACTAAAACTTAGACATGGGGTGGTATTCTGTAAGATCATCCTAAAGTTGATCTTAATAGGAGTTGATCTTAAGATCTTAAGATCAATTTTAAAGGGTACCACTACCCCAAAATAATAATCTAATTATAGAAAGGTAACATCTTTAGTATTCCATTCCTTCAATAAGTTCACAAAAATAGGTTTTCAGAAAAATATATAATTGGAAAACGCATCACCATTCTCAGCCATGCGGCCATGCGGTCTGAATGCGCAGACTAGCGGCCAGCGGCGCTCTGTGCAGACCGAACGAATCATCCGGGATTCTATTGACGTACGCGTGTATTGCATTGGCGCACTCGCAAATGCCTGGCCCGTGTGGAACCAAAAGATAGCCGTGGTTCCGTAAGTGGTGGAAATTAATTGCTTTGTTTATGAATTACACAACCCTTTGCAAAATGTTGGGTATATATTTGATATCACAAAATGGTACCAAAACATATAATAATGTGTTGTCCTTTGCCTGGTGGTTCCCTTTAAGACCTTCCTGAGATTGGCAAAATTGGTATTCTGTAATTTGATCTTGGATCATCTTAGCATTCATAATGAATAATTAATCCGCGCCATGAAGATTTTCACAATTCGGCTCTCTATATGAAATTTTTCCCGGAGAAAAAGAATTTGGCTGTCATTTCTCATGAAATCAATCAATTTTGGGGTAATTAGTAAATATCTAATTGTCCTGGGAACGCCCCTTTTAAAGGGGTAGTCCGGGCCTGATAAAACCATTCGTTATTTGAATAAGCAGAATAAGAGGCATAATTGGTGAAAATTTGATCAAAATCGGACAAGAAACACTGGAGTTATACCTATTTGAACATCATGTAGTAATGAGCGATCGTTTTAAAATTGCCGCCATATGCAACATCATTGACGAGCAACTCGCCATGCCTTTCGTACATGAAAATACACTTATTTCTCATTTTCGTTGCTAAAAATTAATTTTTCTCTGCTTGTTTTCACGAATTCATAGAATAATATCGATGGGCCAACCTCTTTGGAATTTGTAAGCTCATAAATTTGCTTTGTTATTAAGAATTTTTTTTTTGTTAAAATTTCCATGTAGAAGTCAAAATGGCTACAGCTCGCAAGTGACGTCACGATCGATAGCAATTGCGAACGATACTAAAAATCGGAGCAAAGTTCATCCTGTCATAACTTTTTTATTGCTCTACCGTTTTGGCTCAGATTTTCGATCATGATTCTTCATATTCACTTCATTTGATAGCAAACATCACATTTCTGGGGTGGAATTCCCCTTTAAATCGCCAAAATGTGACGTCATCTAAAGAACTGACTAATGAACTAAATACTACACGCGTCATGATGTAAGCCAATGAATTGTCAATCACATTGCCGATTCCGGACCCTAAATGTGGGTGGGGCGTAAACTGGCTGCTAAGTGAGATTTGGAATAAAAAAACTAGTCTTAAATCACTACTGTGGTTATTTTCATGGATTTTTTTTCGGCAGACCTATGTTTCAAGTCATCAACTATGGAATAAGTGTAAAAGTACGTTGTATTCTTTAGGTCCTTTAAAGGGATCTAGTAACTTTGTTGACATGTGCAAAAAGTGATGAATGATTGATGCAATGTATATTATTGTTATCTCATATGTCCACAGGGTATTGTGTGAAAATTTCAAGTCAAATGGACATTGCATGGCCAAGTAATGAGCAAAAATGCAAAGTGATATTCAATAACTCACTGCACTCACTTTGTACACAGAAGAAAAACTCGCCCGGAGTTTTTCTTATCTGAATACTTTGATCGTACATATCTTTGTAACGAAAGGGAAATTTGAAAAACCGAAACCTGTCCCGTGATTTTATTGTTAATACGAATACAACAAGGTATGAGGGAACCGCTAGAATGAAAAATTTATTTTGAGGATTTGGACAATGTTACTAAGTCCCTTTAAGATCAAATTTTCCCTTACAGAATACCACTCCAGAGTCTTCGTTCATTTTAGACACAGCATAATATTCAATATAATTCACTTCTCAAAAGCATTTCTGGTCAATTTTCCTTATATTTTAATTTATTTTCTATACAAAAATGATTCACTTTGGTTGACTTGATCCCTTCCACTTATCCTTATTTGAGTTATTTGTTCTCATGCTTAGGGTTTGTACCAGGTTTATATAGCTTCTGACTATCACAAGCATTAACAAAATGGATAGAGAAATAGTCTCGCAATCCCATTTTTTCTTCACTGCTTTTCATTTATTAAATGTATTTTTGATCAGTTTAGAACACCAGCCAGAAGGTTTACTGAAAGCTATCAATCTCTACAATCTATGGACAGAAACTTTATTTGGACCTCCAGTTGTATTTATAGTAGGATCAATTGTTGGTGAAGTTATGCAATGCTAGAAATGGAATCATTTGCCTTGTGGCCCAGTTGGGCAAGTAAAAAATGAATATTTTCTAATTTGAGCAGCCCAAAACCTGGATCTGGTAGCCCCAAACAAAGAAATTGATTAAAAATTGTTTTATATTTGGTTGCACATCTGGTAAGTCAAATTAAGCATAAAATATAATTGTGGGTGCCCAAAGGAATTTTTAGTAGCATTTTTAATATCTAGCATTGTGTATGGATAGAAACTTATTGGGAAGACGTCAGTTGTAATTTAAGTATTGTTGGGGAGGTTGTGTACATACCTTGCGTCGACCTCTGTTGATACCCGTCCAGGGATAATCTCCAGGATCTTGCGGCCAAAGATGGTGACTAGCTTGTCCATGGCTAGGACCAGCTGCTCATCCAATGTCCTGCAAACATAACAAGAATGGCTTGGATTTAGCATCTGATGTGATTGATAATCATCCCTAAAGCCAGTCCCTGGTCTCACAAAAAGAAACTTTTTTGATTTATGGTATGAAACAAGATGTAACTTCCTATATTTAGCATTATAATAAAACAGTTGCATAGTGTGAGACGTCCCAGTCCCAAGTACTACGGGCCGAGCCGAGACAGCGGTTTCAGTTTGAAACGTTTTGAAAATCAACACCATTCTATAGTTAGTAATGGGAGTCATCTGTAAATTACAGACAATTTGGGGTTCATTCCAAGTCAAGGACAGAAATTGGTAGGTTTGTATGCATTAACTTATTCAGGACTGGTCCCCAAAATACTTGGGCTAGGGTCTATGGAGAATACATGTTAAAGCAAAATCATCAGTCCCAGTATGGGTTAACCTTGGGATTACATGGTAACAAAATTATGCATTACTGCCAATAACATTGTGGCAATTAATTAATACAAACTAGTGAAAATGATGGGTCCTGTAGACACACGACAAAGAAATTAGTCTCCACAACTACTAATTATGTACTAAACCACCAACAAAATCATAATGAATTTGAAATTTAAGTTTAGTAGACATTTTATTGAAATGCACGTTTTTATGGTCAGACTTACGATGCATTTTGCTTAGCAAAGGCCACAGCATCGTCAATGAGGGCAGCATACTGGGGCTTGGTGGCAGCAGCCAGGATCAGAGACGGGTTGGTGGTTGCATCAGTCGGTTTGTACTTCTGCATCACTGAGGCAAACAAACATTCAACAAAAGAAGGTGTTAGAAACAGAATATAATTCCATAAAATACAAACAACTATCCTGAAACAAGAAATAATGAAGTAGACTTCCAGCCTTGTATTTCTACTATGTACACATATCACTATGAGAGATCCAGACACAAGAAATTATACAGAAACACAATAATTAAGAAAAAAATTACCAGCTAGTACTTCTATAAGATACATGTAATACACAGTACACACACAATGTGGCACTATTGGAGCTTAAATGGGAGTCAAGGTTTCCAAACGCTGGCAGTTTCGCTTGCTGTTGATACTGAATTCCCCTATATTCCTCTTGGGTGTCACTAATATGGAAATAATGTTTTTGAAACCACTACACTACTATCTGTTTTGACTGAACACTAGAGGCTGCCATGTTGTCCAACTGTACCATATGAAACATCATTTGACCTTGCACTAACACACATGTAAGCGGGTTACACAACCACTGACATAGCAGCAAATTCAACAAAAGCGGTTACCTAACCTGATTTTGTTAGTGCACACTCAGATGATCATGCGGTATCGATGGAAAACATGACAGCCTCCAGTGGTCAGTAAAAACAATTGATGGTTGTTTTAAATATAAACATTGATTATTTCCATTTTAGTGATAAATACACAAAATACACAAGATGTACTAACTGTACAGTTTATGTTTACAGTTTATAACAGATTTTGGGTGGCAACAATGTTTGTGTATTACATGTACATATTTTTTTTTTTTTTTTTTTTACTTTGTTTTAATTTGTTTGCAAAGTATTTACAACTCGAAGATGTTCAATGATTTAGTAGATTGCTTTAAATAGGAATGAGAAATGTTGTACTTCATACAAAATATGATGTGTGTCCAAACTAAAAGTCACCCTGGCTCCAAGGTAAATTTTAATAATCTTTCATTAAGCAAAAAAATATAGAGTTTTCATACTTGGAAGAAATATTTATAACAATTCACCATTAAAGGGATCTACATACATGTAGAAACAGTGTCAAAATCCAGAAAACCTACTTTGTACATGTAGAACTCTAGCAGTTCTCACATACCTTGTTGCATTCGTATTACCAATAGAAGCATTAGACAGGCTTCGGTTTTCAGAATTTCTCTTTCATTATGAAGATAATTATGATTGAGGTGTCGTGATTGGAAAACCTCTATGGGAGAATGTAAACTGTATACAAATTATTGCAATGAGTAACCATTTACTTTGCATTTCCCCTCATTATTGGGTCATGTAACATCCATTTACCATGGAATTTTCACGCAGCACTCAGTGGACAAGATATCAGATCCCAGAAATGCACATTTCATCAACCCTTCATCGGTTGTTGCACATGTTAACATAACTAGACCCCTTTAAGCAATGCAGGAATTATTTAAGGGGGCTACTTTTCCAATCTGATGGATATCCAGAAATATTTCCCGTAATACCCTATGGTACAATGTAATTTTAGGGGGCTACCTACTGATTTCAGGGGGCTATTTTGAAAATTAGGGGGCAAAATCGGCTAAATCGCCCTCAGCCCCCGTATATTTCCTACCCTGCCTTTAAGAAAATACAGCATATTAGTCTAAAATCAACCCAGTTTTACCTGTTCCCTACCAGATTTGGGATATTTCCACAGACTTGATACAGTACCCACCAGGTTTATGACTTCATGTAGGCAATTGGTTAACTGTTGCAAATATGTTCATGGCAGAAAAATATGCATGTATTCTGTTCATACATACCTTTTAATTTACTACTGGTACTACATGTACACAGCTATGAAGCCATGCACTACATGGGGGCAACTACGATTATTGCCCATTATGGGCCATCTACAAAGTATGTACGCACAAGAAGGGGGAGGGGGGGGGGGGGGGGGTTATGCTGAGGCGTACGCTACATTCAACCACATGCATACAAAGTGCGTACAGGGGAGAGGGGGGGTCAATTTGGGACAATAATTTGCGTACATAGGCTACTTTGTAAATGGCCCCTTATGTGGTGAAAGTAGTATGAAGTGAACTATGCAGCCACTGACA
Source organism: Echinarachnius parma (assembly GCA_037951105.1). Taxonomy (NCBI): domain Eukaryota; kingdom Metazoa; phylum Echinodermata; class Echinoidea; order Clypeasteroida; family Echinarachniidae; genus Echinarachnius; species Echinarachnius parma. The sequence continues at coordinate 33,745 of JBAMJV010000593.1, read as the reverse complement.
TAACAGGTAAAGAATTTACATATCAGCCATAACCCATAAAGACCACTAACAGCATAATAGAACTAGATGGATCTTCGATTGCGCGCAATCGAAAATTATGCCTCCGCTATCACGCGATTTTAATATCAAGCCCAAATTAACATGCACTGATTTAATTTTTAACAATATTTTTCATATATTTTGAGTCCTGTGACCTTGACCATATGACCCTAATCTTTGATGGCTCCCTAAAAAACATTCAGGTACCAAGTTTGATTGAAATCTGACATTTAGTTCTTGAGATTTTGGCATTACAAGCTTTTTTGCATGTATAATGAGTCCCGTGACCTTGACCTCAACCTCATGACCCCAACATTTTATGGCTACGTTGACTCTTTATGATACATTCAGGTACCGAGTTTGATTGAAATCTGACATTCAGTTCTTGAAATTTTGCCATTACAAGCCATTTTCGCATACATATTGAGTCCTGTGACCTTGACCTTTGACCGCATGACCCCCCAAATCTAATCAGATCAGTGGCACCCCGATATGTACACTCATACCAAGTTTGAAATTGATCCGTCAACCGGTTCTTGAGATATCGCAAGAACGAGGCTTTTTTACACATACATTGAGTCCTGTGACCTTGACCTTTGACCCCATGAACCCCAAAATATAATCAGATCATTGCCACCCCAATATCTACACTACCAAGTTTGAATTTAATCTGTCAACCAGTTCTTGAGATATCGCGAGAACGAGGCATTTTTGTATATATATTGAGTCCTGTGACCTTGACCCCTAAAATCTAATCAGATCATTGTCATCCCAATATGTACACTCATACCAAGTTTGAAATTGATCCGTCAACTGGTTCTTGAGATATCGCGAGAACGAAAACGGGACGTACGGACGGACGGACGGACAACCCGAAAACATAATGCCTCCGGCCACTTCGTTGGCGGAGGCATAAAAATTTGTCTTTATGAAAATGTAGCTGTACAGGTTTAGTTCCTTATAGCCTCACCAGTCAATACAGCAATTCTGACTGCATGCAGGCTTAGTGCCAAACAGGATCAGGCAACTAAAGATGTATTTCTCTTGCACCATGCACACCATTGTACAAAATGTGCTATCTCACTAAAAAAAATAGGTACCATACATGATATAGCCTAATCCCTTGTGATGATTGTGAGTTTTGTAAAGCTGGCATCACTGAATAGGTACTGTCACTTCAAAAACTCCATCAATGCATGTGGCCACTTGTTTCTTGTGAGTCAAATAAAAAAAAAGGATGCAGGAAATAGATGAACCACAGATAAATCAAATACATACAATGGATGAACTTGTTTACAGGGGGTTAATCAATAGAATACAATGTACGTTGCTTGCAAGATTAACAGTATCCCTTTGGCAAGATTAACAGTATCCCTTTGGCAAGATTAACAGTATCCCTTTGGCAAGATTAACAGTATTCCTTTGACAAGATTATTCACACAATCTGAGAATATGAAACCAATCTCAACAATGATTGTAACAAGTACAGTACATTTGTAAATTAGCGCTGTAGATTCTCTACAACTACAGGTGTGAGCCGTTTTGTGTCAAGCACAGGTGCACGATTACATAATGTTTGTTCGTCTATCCCCTTGTTCACACACACAAATTTCATCCCTTTATCATGACTAAAGAATCAGCAGCTGACTATAGAATCAGCTGCTGATTAGCTATACGATGAAATTTGTGTGTCTGAACGCTGACTAACGAAACGAAGTATAGCGAATCATGATTAACGAAACGTGGGTTTGATCATCGTTTTGTACGAGAGCTGACTATAGAATCACGATCATTTCGTGTGTGAACAACGGCTCGCTCGATTAATCATGATTAGCTATACGAGACTTGTATAACTGGGCGAGGCTTAATGCCCCGCAGACAGAAAAAAGACAACACACTGCGCAGTAGCAAACTGCGCACTTCGTGCAGCTGGCCAGCCACCTGTTTTGAGATCTTGGTTTTGTGTGTGTGAACGTTAGTGTAGTTTGGTTAATCATGATTCTCTATACAACGTTTCTTTAGTCATGATTCTTTAGTCGAAAATGTTTGTGTGTGAACACGCTGTATGATGTTCATTGCTCATAAATTATACATGGTTGCATACATGTAATCCGAGATGAGGGCTGAGATAATAAACAGTACCTGCATCACAGAATGCATACATTATATTGTGCCTTGTGGTGTTAAATCCAATTCTAAAGGAGGCAAAGTGTGATGACGATGGACTGCCAGGCATCTGCTCCCCCAACTGTTCATACACGCACACTGCTTAGTATATTCTCAGATTAAAGGGATCTAGTAACAGTGCCCAAATCCACAAAACTTACAACTCTACCTCTTGCTCTTCTCAGAAAACTTGTTGTATTCATATTATCAATAGAAGCATGCCATGGAGCAGGTTTTGGTTTTCTGAATTCTCTTTCGTTATAAAGATATGTATGATTGAAGTGTTTGGATTAGGAAATCTCCATGGGAGAATTTAAACTGAGCACTAAGTTAGTAAAATAAGTAAGTAAAATAGTAAATATCACTTTGCATTTTCGCTCATTACTCGTTCATATGACGCTCATTTAACATCCAGGAATTTTCACACATCACTCGGTGGACATACCAGAGCACAGTACATTTGATCAACCCTTCATCAGACAACAAATGCCTTTAACTGGGCACTGAGTAATTGGTGGCTGTTCACAAAGCCAGTGGGCTAGCTGGAATATATCCTTGGGTCAGAGTGAGAAGGGTGTTAAGTTTAATGTTGGATAATTAAGTTCTGCAAACCATCTTAATTCGGAGCATTCTAGTAATGCCAAATTTGTAGATCCATACAAATTATTTATTTGGGGGAATATTTAATTTAAAAAATATACAAGAACTTCATTTTGTTTCTGCAAGACTCCCACATTTAAACAGAAGTGTACAAAACATGACTCAGCATCCTTCTTTTACCGAGATATCATTGGGAAGACTGTGCAGGCTGAATGGGAAAGACTGCAAACACTACACCACTTTCAATAATGCACTATGAGAATAGCGGAGAATAACCACCCAAATGATAATGCGTTGGTTGCAATCTACATGTAGATGTATAGAGGAAGGTAGGAGGTACTTTATTGGGGATTGGAGGAAGTCTGGCTTTAGTATGTGCTGTGCATTCACTGTGAAAAGGCTTAATGCAGTCAGTGCATAGGAAACTAATAAAAGACAAAAAGAAACAAATAAAGGGCTTGGAATAACGGCTAAGGCTAGCTAGCAATATGTACATGTATGAGCAACTCTCCGCTAAAAAGCACAAATTACAAAATTTTCCTTTCCATCTATTAACCAATATAATTTTGATGTTTTACTTTATTTGGGGCCTAGTGAAATGTAACAAACCAACAGCAAAAAAGAATATTGCATTTGTTGGTAAATTAAACAAAATATCAACATTCTGTCTGTGATTGGTATCTTATTAATTATATGACCTTACACCACAAAACGGCCAATAAGTCTGGGAAAATGATTATGCTGATTTTCACATGACATAACAGTAGAAGTCATTACCTTTACAATGGTATGTAAATTGTCATATTCAGACAAGCCAAACCCTCTGAAAATGAGCGCCAAAGATTTGGAAAATAGCTGAAGCAGATTTAAAACAAGGAAGAAACTGGCCACTTCAAAGATTGGAGTCCATTCAAGCGCTGTAATCTCATAATTGTTATTCGATGAAAAAACATATTTAAAAATGATTTCTGACGATCAAAATTTCACAGAAGGTAGTCTAGATTAAGATACCTTCATTCAGTAAATACAAAAATCCTTAATCTCATATTTTACACCAAATTTGATTATTTTAGCTTATAGCAAGTAAACTATCTGAGCGACATAACGGTCGTTTTGTGGTGTAAGGTCACATATATACAACTCAAAATTATCATAATAATTGATTGGAGTATTTTGCATTGGAAATTTTTTCTTTTCAACTTGAATAATATACATAAAAGTTAATAAGAATTAAATTTAACAGTATGTAGCTTCAAGATTGAGAGTGGTCAAGTATCCATTACCTGCCCCACAATGTGCATACAATGTATTACACATGTGATGACATAAACGGTACCCCGGGGTACCAGACGAAAATCCGCCATTTTGTTTAATTATTTATTTAACTTTTAGGGCTGTACTGTGGGTATAGCCTGCATACAATCGCGCGCTGCACTGCATGCACAACGCAATAGCTGCGGTACGGTTGGACGCAAGATGGCGCTACACAATGCGGGATACTGCGTGTGTCATCATGTCATTAATTTCAATCATAATAAGTGAAATAAATTATAAAATCAATTTGCAGTCTCTATAGTTTTATGGAATGATGTGTCAAACATTTTTCCTACTATTATGGTCGTACGAATTCAGTTTTTTGAAAACTATTATGCAAACAAAAAGTAAACTGAATGTCCATTGTTCAGTCTCACACACAGAAGTTTAAACAAACACAAATATGGCCTTTTGGCCTTGGTAAGTGGTTACTGATGTACAATTACCCATCAAGAAAAACATTGCAGGTGCAAGTTAGTGCCCTGGGAAAATAAAGTTACTGTCATTTTTGTAATTTATTGTACACAAATAAATTCTTTCTACTTGATTTTATGTGTAACCTGCAAACATGTGCGCAATTCCCACATCTTTTATTTGCTACTGTACGTTTTCTTTCTGATTCGTTTTTTGATGACAGTTTTTTGTCCTTGATGATTGGAGTAATCACATCCCTTGTACAGTAAGCTGATTTTGGTTGTAAAGACTAACAAGACAAAATAAATGGGAGACTTTAAAGGGATAGTTGAGTTTTGGTATAGAGGGCGCTAGCGCGCTACACAAAATAAATTTTGTGTGAGATAATGAAAAACTTAGCGTCAAAATCGAAAAAGCATACAATTTTAATTACAGAATAAACTTTATTTGATCTAAATCGGTTCAGAAATGGCTGAAATATCTATAAACATAACCGTTTGTAATAAATGTGGGGCCCCACAAATATTCAACAATTTTGAACCAGCCGTTAATTTTTTTTTTAAATGCTTCCTCTTTTCAAAAATTTACAAAAGAGGTTTTTAGATAGTTGTTGATTATCTCTCTATGTAATCACCGTTTCAAACATTAAATGTACAATATTTTATTTCAAATGGCTGAAACCTATGAGTGTTTAGAGAGCGCCCTCTTGAGTTTTAACGGCTCTTTTTTAATGATAGCAGGCCTTTTACTTAGTAATTTGTAATTTTGTATTCCATTCAAGCATGGTGGAGTTATACATTGTAACTATTAGTTTGTAATGTAATGGTGCAGGTTTTGCTTACTAAAATTCAGTTTGACCAAAACTGTACTCTCTTTACCAGAACTCAACTATCCTTTTAACAATCTTCATCTTTTGAGAGCCTACAAATTAGTTATTGGCTAGTTTTGTATCTTAGTTCAATATTTTTGCTCCAGTTTGCTGAATCTAATCTATAGACTTTCCTAGTCCCCTCTTGACTTGTGTTTTTAAAACTTACAATCGGGTTTGTTTTCTTTCTAGAAATCATCTGAAACTAGTTCACAATAACAAATTATAATAAAAATTAGAAAAATTATGAAAATGCGAACCTAAAAATCAGCCTTAAGAAATTACCTAGTATATTACCTACATGTAGTATGAGACAAACTGCAGTGTAAATATATCTAAATAATTATCCTGCTATGACTATATTTTAAATTCAGAATATGCATTGTCATACAGTGATTGTGGCAAGTTGGAACCAGGAAACAGGCAAACTGTAAATTCACAAAACCAGGAATGTAGAGAGACAATAAGGAAGGAAAAAGCTACAAGTTACAAACACTCACAGAACTATTCAACCATAACACTGTATTGTACTGTGTGACCTCTCTACCCAGTGGCAAGTAATGAAAGCATGTACAAAGTCCCAAACAGGATGCAGGATTTCCTGAGCACTATTCCAACTATTTTGATGGACTATCTACTATTTAGTCAATTAAATGAACAAAACAAAAATGAGAAGAACTTTGAACTGAAACATATATACAGTAGGTAGATAATAACAGGGAAATAAAAATGCATATTTATAGTCCAACGCTCGAAATTGGCGTAGGCCCGATGGCCCGGGGCCAGTAAAAGTTGCGGTCGGGCCAGTAAAAACATGAAAATGCCAAAGTGTGGTGGCCCGATCGGGCCACCAAATGTTTAAACCATAAGAAGACAACATCAAGGAATATGAATCTCAAGTTTGACACCTCTTAAAAACACTTTAATTGTGATTTAAATATTTGCAAGAAATTAAAAGGACGGACATAAAAAGTCGCAAGCGCACTTGCGCTAGTTGAATTAATCCTTATTTATGCCTACAAATATGTGCTATTTCCTCATATGAACACTCTCCCTTGAATTATCTACTTCTTGCATGATAAATCATGGTAAAATTAAACAACTTCCAGAGGTGTGTAATGACTAAAAGTAAAAGCATATGCTTATGCTGTTTTCTTAATTTCCCACACACCCCCTGGAAGCCTTTGCATCATGTAGAATATAAACATAGAACAACCAATCCACAGAGGGAGTATGTGTGCATACTAAGACCTATCAAAACACATGTCTAACTTTTCACATTCATTCATATTGCAAAGTGCAGTGTGCTTGCCTTTGCGATACCGTCCGCGATACCGTCAATAAAGGGGAATAATTTCATCTTTCGGATCATTATTCATATTTTTGAAGGTATTAGAAAGAATCATTTTTACAAGGTAGAGACTTGTGACTACTTGGAATTATTTTAGCTTGTAAAATAACAAAGATTTAAGTGATTTCATTTCCCGATTTGAAAAGCTATCTTAGCTATGCCCAGTCCCATGTGTGTTTTTTTGTGTTGGAGATTTTATGGACCATAAAATAACAAAATCGTACATGGAAAAGAGCTTAGTTTCATCAGTTGATGACTCTTAGATGAAACTGCTCGATTCTAGGTTTTGTTTTGTTTATTCAGTGATGGATTTCTTTAATGATGGTGGTCATTTTAACACATAACTTCCATAATTTACCAATTAATGACCAAGTAGTCATGACCATTGTTTTTCTTTGTTTGTAAATTTTATTTTCGGGCCACCAGAAAAAAAGATAATTTCGAGCATTGGAATACAGTAACAAATGAGGCTAAACATTGCCCAGTACCCTGAAACTATGAATATGGTTATTGTTTTAATTTTACTTTTGTTTTTCCTTATTTTTTTCGGGCCAGTAGATTTTGGTTTCGGGCCACCAAAATTGGAAAAATACTAATTTTACTGGCCCGACCGGGCCACCAGCAAAAAAAGTTAATTTCGAGGGTTGTTTATACAGTGATATTGCAGTGAAAAAAATATGTGTGTGAGCTATTAAAGGGCCAGCTTTTAATCCAATTCAATGCAAATAAATAAAAAAGGGAAGCTAAATGCTGGCATTATTCTTACTGGTACTGATAACAGCATACATCTTGTCACTTCTAGTTGTATATTTTCCTCTTGGGGATAACCAATAATTGAAATTATGAATACTTAATTTGCTTTTGAGACCACTCTTCTCTATTTTCACTGCCCATTGGAGGCTGCCATGTTTTGAAACAATCCATGTTCAAATGATACTGCATGTTGTCTCGACAAAACTGGATTGAGTAAATATTGTTCTTTTCTCTGCTGCTATGTCAGTGGTTATGTGAAGTTTTTTTAAATGTTCCACATGCAATTTCTTTTGCACATGCACTATTACAAAGCATGGAAGCTTCTAGTGGGCACAAAAGGCAGGACGCAGCCAACTGGAATGCAGGATTTCAGCTGTTACCAAGGTAGTTACAATAATGGGACAAATAAAATGCTGAACATTGCCATCGAAATTGAAATTTGAATCGCGATTCAAATTTCCCAAATTCTTGTATTTTGTCCCTTCGCCTGAACGGGGCACAAAAAAAACCGTGAGATTTGAAAATTTGAATCTTAATTCAAATTTGTGCGAACAGGCCTATCTATGGATTTTGGACCCATTTGGTTTATTACGTGGAAGTGGTGTGGCAAGATCGGTAGAGCGTGTGCTTTCTGATCGTGAGACCCCGGGTTCGAACCCTGCCCACTCCGTTTGTCCTTCAGCAAGGCATTTAATCCACATTGCTGCTCTCTACCCAGGTGTATAAATGGGTACCTGGTCTGGTGAAAATTAGCTTGGTGCACCTACATGTATAGGGTTGCCCGCCGCTAGTATGCTCCCCGGGGAGTTGAGAATGTGTACAAGATAATTGTGCGGGTCTGAACTGTACCATATGACCAGGGGTAATAATGCGCTTAGAGGCTGTTCTGCATTAGGCGCTATATAAGTGCGATATTATTATTATTATTACTGAAGTACAACAAATCACAAATCACCAGAAAGTCAAGAATTTTGAGAAAGTTGAAATATATATTGGTACTTTTAGTGCTTTAGTGACATATTGCAAATTATAATTTGTTCATTACCAGAGATGTACCAAAGAGAGGAACATTTATGAGAATTGGCAGGATTTGTGCTCTCATCATTCTCATTAAAGGGATCTTCTATACATGTGCAAAAATTGATGCAGAGTTGATAAAATGTGTATCTGAATGATCTGATAAGTCCACATAGTGATGAGTAGAAATGTCCATGGTAAATGAATTTAGCGAAAATGCAAGGTGACATTTGCTAACTCATTACACTCATTGTACACAGTTTGAATCCAAACACTTCAATCAAAAATCTTTATTACGAAAGAGAAATTTTGAGAAAAAAATAAGTTCCATGCTTGTATCAGTAATACAACCACAAACATTTATAACATGAGAACCATATTTGAGTTTTAAGTTTTTTATTTTGACGATGTTATTTGACAAGAGTTATTTCACGGCAAAATTGATCATTATATTTCTAATCAAATTGGCAACTCCTAATTTTGTGTTACCTTTTTAATGATAAATATGAATTAGGAAGAAAATTCAAAATATTATTTTTTGTTTTATTTTAGAAAAACACTAACTGGTTTGCCGTAGAGTTGCCAATTTGAACAACGTAATCTAATTTTTTTAATATGACAATGTGTTGCCAATTTAGGATTTTCCAAAATGTTAGCGTTTTTTGCACTAGAATAAAAATCATTATAAAATGATAGCCGGTACAATAAGAAAATTTGGCTAGATTTATGCTCTTTCTCCATGTACACTTAAAGGGGTAGTACAGTTTTGGTAAGGCTGAACTTTAGTAACCAAACCTGGACAGTAACATTATAAACTAATAGATATACATGTAACTCCACCATGCTCGAAAGGTATACAAAATTACAAACGACTAAGTAAAAAGCCCGTTATCATTCAAAAAGAGCCATTACAACACAAGAGGGCGCTTTCTAAAAAGGCATTGGTTTCAACCATTTTTCATACAAAATTATATGCATGCGATGTTTTATTGAAATGATGATTAAATAGAGAGATCATCAACAACTATCTAAAAAAACGCTTTTGAAATTTTTTGAAAAAGTGCAAGCATTTTTTTTTTTTTTTTTTTAAATCACATAATTATTTGGGCCCCAAATAATTATAAGATCAGATATATTTATTGATATTTCAGCCGTTTCTGGCTCGATTTTGACCAAATAAAGTCTATTCTGCAATTAAAATTGCATGTTCTCTCAAATTCGACAATCAGTTTCTCATTACCTCACAACAAAATTGTGATGTGCAGCGCCCTCTCTACCAAAACTAAACTACCCCTTTAATACAACTTGTTACATTATATTCTTGCTCAAATGTAGGACAACATGTACCAAACCACAAATATGTGGACAATCGTCCTTGATTGTTGGAGCCTGCATTTTCCCTTTAGGAGACCTTTTTAACCCATTTGGAACTAATCCCAAAAGAATTTGGGCCGATAGCGATAACAAAACAGGTTTTGTTTATTTGATTTCCACACTTTCTTTAAAAATAATAACACACAAACATTATAAAACAAATGAATTAAATAAATATTGAATACTGTAGTACATTCTACGTTTGACTCTGTCTTGAAATAGAATGAGAAATACAAATTTACAATTATTAAAACTAAAAATGAAAATGACATTGGCAAAGTAAAAATGTTTAATAGTATTTCAAAGTCAAAAGACATAAATTATGGATTTCTTCAGAAATTAATTTTTTTTTTAAATAACACAAAGACAAGAAGAAGGATCAATATTAGTGCTGTAACCGATCATCGGATCGGCATGCCGATCACGATCCGATCATACATGATCGGACCGTTTTTGCCGATTTCCGATCATGCAGAAAAAATCGGAAGATCGGATCGGCAAAAAAAAAAAAAAAAAAAAAAAAAAAAAAAATCCGTTTTTTTTTTCTTTGGAAAATGATCCCAAAAAACATATTTTGGGAATATAAATGAATACCAAAGCAACATATATCCATATTAATAAGCCCAAGGTAATCTTGTATGGGTTTCATTTATATGCTTTCATTTAAAACTGATTACCTCTCCTTTTACAAAATTATTCGCGCCGATTTTGAGCTTAGTCCCATGTGTTTCTGAAAGGTTATGCCAAATTAATCACATGGGACTAAGCTCAAAATCGGCGTGAGTAATTTTGTAAAAGAAGAGGTAATCAGTTTGAAATGAAAGCATACCCGTACAAGATTACCTTGTGCTTATTAATATGGATATATGTTGCTTTGGTATTCATTTATATTCCCAAATTGTGTTTTTTGGGGATCATTTTCCAAAGAAAAAAAAACGATATTTTTTTTTTTTTTTTTTTTTTTTTTTTTTTTTTTTAAATTTATTTGTTTTTTTATTTATTTATTTTTTTTATAGCCGATCATCCGATCCCGATCATCGATCCGATTTCGAAGATCGATAAAATTTTGCCGATCCGATCAAACGATCCGATCATCAATGACAATGTCAGTTACAGCACTAATCAATATTCAATACAAGACAAAACAACTAAAACATACGATGCTCAACGGTCTGCAGATTGTTAGGAATGACAGTGCAGAGAAAGAAAAGAAAAGTTGACCAGAAAGGAAAGAAAAGAAAAGTTGACCAGAAAGAGTCGGGCAATGTGATAAACCCGTTTGTGAGCGACTCGACAGCACATTTAAAAGAAAATTGCAATCGGTTTCAACTTTCAAACATATTATTGGGCTAACAACAGTTGTCCTATTAGTTTTAAATTGAATTATAGCCAGGTTTTTAGAGTTCCAAAGCATATGGCCAGGATATCACACACTTCTGGTAGCAAGAGAGATACTATGAACTTATGGCGCCGAATGCCGAAGCCGAATAAGTATAATTTTAAAATGTTGGTCTGCTAAGATTGTGCTGGTACCTTTGCCCACTACGGCGCTTTAGGAGTCAAAGACGGGAAAGTTGCGGGCAAGTCTGTATTGGGTTGCCGGTGGCATTCCACTGGCAGCACACACACATGTTGCAAATATAAGAAGGGTTGTTGTCAAGATGGCGAGCAAAGCTCACAAAATATGTTTGACAACTTACCTTCAAAATCGCCAGTGTCGCAGACGACAGTTGTCAGGCCCTTCAACTGATCCAGAGAAGACGTCATTTTGGCTCGCTTGACTTCGGACATAATGACCAAACGTAAAAAGCTCCGATATGTAAACTATTCAGCTGGTGCATGTGTGCCTGTACGTGTGAGTGTTGAAAGAGGGCAGCATGCAAATGCAGCGAGTTGATCATGTCAATGCATAATAAAATTAAAGCAGGGGTTGACGGGGTCCGACGCGGGTCGACGGGGTCGGCCTACAGTTCTTGATCTAAATTATTAGTAAAATATGGAAATTTGCCTTGCTGGGTTCTCAAAATCAGATATTTAAAGCAATTGATTTGCAGGCCCGTAGCTGTGGGGGGGGGGGGGGGGGGGGGGGGGGGTGCGCTGGCTACGCGCGCACCCCACACCCCAAAATTAAGAAAGGCCTACTTTTTACCGGTCTAGTCGTCATCTTAAAGGCATATATGCGTGGGTTATTAGACGCGTGGATCATAGAAGTATGAATAAACCAAGGATATTTAAATATATTAAGCGTATTTTGTACAATAAGCGTATTGTACAGCTATACGCTTATATAATAAGGATCGTTTACCTTATCGCGCGCTATTCACTTTTCTACAGGATAAGCGTGTCCATGGGGAAAATAAGCGTATTGCGCAGAGACAATTTATGTAAAGTTAGACAAACGTTCAACATTAACAAAGAAACAACATCAACAAAGAAAGCGCGCACACCTCTGACCCATGGACCTAGATATACGTAGATTCATAATACCACAACTGATGATGCAGCCGGTTTGAAAGCAAATTCAGATTTTTAAATTTGTGCTACACAAAATGAAATTTTAATTTAACAGACGGAAGTATAATTTATATTCAACAATATTGTATGTTAAATTTTGATACTAGTGCATTAGTTGCGCCAAGTACAAGTTGGCCATTTTGAAAATTTATTTCGTATCTATTTCTTCCCTACAATTCTGTGTGGTGGTCTGCTGAACGTCATATCTCCGGGCACCCGGGTTGTGTATAATAATCGATACTGCTGGAGATTTTGGGGTTGGTTTGTTTATTCAGTACAGTCAATGCATTGGCGGCGCCGGGAAATTGTCTGCAAGTGTAAAACATGTAGGCCTAATAATTGGTAGCATTATGCTATAACTTTTGCCATTATCATTACAGGCTCATGTTTAAGTGTTTGCATTACTAAAGTAGTTTGTTTATTTTGTGTGAATACAGTCAGCTATTTTGATAATTCACTTATCACTTTATGATACAGTAATTCATCGTTTCGCTGCTTGTTTCCCATACCAAGCGGCATGATCATTTCCTTCCATTTTACAGGTCTCTCAATTTACTCATGGCGTATTTAAATAGTCAGCCAAGTTCAATTATTTGAAGTGATGTTGCAAAAAGTGTTATTCCTCCTTCCAAATTCATAAATTTCCGATATGATTTGGTAACTATATAGCGTTACTGACAATTATTTACGTGCAAACTTATACTTGTGGGCATAGACGTGCGATTTTGTTTTAATTGTTTGTTTTCATGCTATTGTATGTGTTTGTTGCAGTGGTGTGTTGATCATACATTTAATCTGAATATCATTCTTTTAAACTTGGGCGATAGCTGTTGTTCGCCAAGGTCCTGATATAACATCTTAAAATACAAATACAATGCAATACAGTATTACGTTCGAAGGCACACACATACACGCACACACGCACACACGCACACACACACGCACACAAACGCCTATATCGCTTTATTTGTACATTAAAGGGATGATGCAGTTTTGGTCAAACAGAACTGTATAGTGTTTTAAACTTACGGTATATCATTAAAAAAAACTTATACTTTATTTATCAATGATACTTGCATTGTAGAAAAGCTCATACAAACAGCTAAGTGAAAAGCCTGTTATCATTCAAAAGCAGCCTTTCAACCCTTTTCATGAACAATAGTGCTTGTGTATTCTGTAATTGAAAACAATCATTCAATAAAGAGATCATCAACAACTATTGAATAACCTCTTGGTTATTCGTGCGGGCGTTATATAATTTGTATTGGTCAAATAATCAAATGAACGGGGGCCCACATGTTTTATTCCAATCAGATTGACAGCTGGTTCTCAACAAATTTTGATCCAATAATTTTGTTTTATCTCTAAAATCACGTGCTCTTCCAAGAATTACACTTAGTTTTTCATATTCTCGCAAATTCATTATTTCTCGAAGCGCCAAATCCAAAACTTACTATAAACACAAACGACATTCGGATTTTGAGTCTATTATTATAAACACACAATTATATCATATCTGGCACCACTTTTGGTATTCAAATCGCCAAACCCTTGTCTCGAATAGAATATGGCAAATTGACAATTATTTGTGCTTAAAGGGTGAGTTTTGGTAAAGAGAGTACAGTTTTAGTCGATTTTAGTAAGCAAAACATGCACCATTACATTACAATCCAATAGTTATTACTCCACCATGCTAAAAAGTAATAAAATATTACAAATTACATGTACTAAGTAAAAAGCCTGTTTTCATTCAAAAAGAGCAATTCAAACTCAAAAGGGCGCTTTCTAAACACTCATCGGTTTCAACCATTCAAAAAAAAATATCGTGCATGTGATGTTTTGTTGAAATAGTGATTAGATAGACTAATAGAGATAATCATCGACCATCTCAAAACCTATTTTGTAAATTTTTGAAAAGAGAAAGCATTTTTTAAATATTTTTTTTACGGCTAGTTGGTTCAAAATTGTTGAATAATTTTGGGGCCCCACATTTATTACAAATGTTTATGGATATTTCAGCCATTTCTCAACTATCCCTTTAATCCTATTGATATTGTTATTATAGGATGAATGGGTGAATGAGTAAAAAAATGGGTATACGGCATTGGAGTAATGCTCCAATAATAAATGCTGCCACATTCTGTTTGAGACCCACTTGTTAACAAAGGGTAGGTACTAGCTCAGCCATGAAGCAAACGATTGTTTCAAAACTCATTTCAGAGAGAAGGTAATTAGCTAATCCACTGATACAAACAGGTCTTAAATAAATGAGAATTAGGAGGCTCGAAAACTTTCCAAACTTTTTGTGAGGAGCTAATTTTTTTTTTAAATTAGTAAATTTCCAGAAAATATACCTGTAAGTATTTATTTTGTTGTTCTTAAATAATCATATAAATTTAATGGGATCCCACGTTTATCCTGATCAGATATATTTATTGATATTTCAGCTGTTTCTGACCCGATTTTGATTTAATGACGAGTATTATGTTAGAACTTAGAAGAACCATTTGTCACAAATCCCTTTCAAGATCAAGTCATCATAAATATTGCACTTACACACTTCTCAACAACATGATTGACAGAAACCACAACTAATACACCGAAGAAGGGTTCCCCTCTGCTTTTTAAGGACTTGGGACCTTCAAATCCAAAGAATAAAATATTTGCAAATGTATACTTAATGATCAATGACTATTTCGGGGTATGATCTAAAAGTACACATTTATAATTTACATACTTATTCTTCGGATTTGGCAGCATTAGAACCATTTTCAAAACGAACGGCTAGAAGGTTACAATGACACAAACAACTGAAAAATTGATGGCATCTAATTGTTTAATGTCTTTCATTCGTCAACAGACTTAGACTAAGAATCTGAGTTAACCTGGCGCCGTGCAAAGAACACCCACTGATTTACAGATAAGAATGAGTAGGCCTAACTCTAACTCTAACTTAGTCTAACTCTAAGAGTAAAACTAAAAGACTCTGCCTCTGGACTCTATAAACCTCTAGTCTGACTAGAAGTAAATATTTACTAAAGTAAACATTTAGTCTTTTATTTAAATCTGTATTCTCTAAATTTGTTTAAGTACTATAAGTATAATGACTATTTTATTAGTCTTACTCTAGTCTTATGTTCATACTAGTCGGTCAAGAAATCTAGACTAGTCTTAGACTTAGAGTAAGAGTAAGACTATGAATGATATGTGTAGAGATTTAATTGAATAATTGTTAATGTTAATCTATACTTATTGAGTAAGTGTAACTGTAATTACGGTAAGTTACTAAAAATAAAATACTACGTCAATTCAAGCCCAAGGACAGGTCATGGTCACTAATTAGTAATTATAGCAAGTAAGTAGGTCTAGACTAGAGTAGAGTAAGACATGAAGTGAAATCTGAAGTAAGTCTAACTTACTAATAGTTACTAGTCTAGTCTAGACTAGATTAGTTAGTAAAGACTAGTCACTACTATTTTAGAATGATTACTAGTCTAGATCTTTAGATATAAGAATGATACTTGATACTTGATAGTGTCTTACTTAGTTATAGTATTTTATAACTTTTGTATATTATGTAACAGTCTATAGTTTAACAAATGAAATAGAACAGAAGATTTGACAACAAGTTGTGGAGCAGTCGAGACTCGAGTAAGACAAAGTCGAGGATGAGGTCGAGCCGATGGCGAAGGCTGAAGTCTGAATCAATTCGACTTAATTCACAAATGGGTACACCAGCAAAACATTAATAAGGCAAAACTTCAGAGTTCAAAGTAACATTAATCGCAACTATGTCTATAATTAAAAAACTCCAACCAGTCCAATTAAAAGAACTTGCACATTAAACAGAGTCATGAGGAATTTATTGATTCAACCCCAAAATAGCTAGAAATCGAAGCCGGGGCCATTATTAATACAGTACCAACAGCAACACTGCAACAGGCAACAGCAACACACAAACTGAGACTGAGGCGTTTGCAAATTATTTTTTCGTCCGTACAACTAACTAGCTATACTACAACCACTCGTCCACTGTCAATGGAATACGCTACTTTAAATAAATCTACAGTAAACCATTTGTCGGGGCGGCTCAGCCTCAGTCAGGGCAGGCCTCACTTCATACAATTAATTTACATAATTATGTCATACTCATAGATAGACTGTCTGTAGACGACTTTAGTTTTACTTTAGTTTAGTCTAATTAAAATGGCTAGAGTCTAGAGACTAGAGACGTAGACTAGTCCTAGAGTAGACTAGTCTAGACTAGTCTAGTCTAGACTAGACTAGACTCAGAGTCAGAGACAGAGTCAGAGACAGATTCAGTAAGACAGTAGAGACAGTCATTCGAGAATGCGCTTGCTAAGTCTAAGAGTAAGAGTAAGACTAAGAATATTATTAATATTACTGTATTTAATTATATTAAAGATAAATTAAAATGAAATCATTGACATTGTCATTGAGTATTGACATTTTGATTTAACAAGTCATATTCATAATTATTATTAGTCGATAGTATTAGTAACTTAGGACCCGGCTTCTGTCCTTAGGCTTAGCCTAAACTAGGGCTATGGGCTAACTACTCTCTCAGACCCACCTCCAGCAGTATTTTGGAGGATTAAACGATTCAATATTTAATTTTGTATTGTCCGAGACCGTCCAATCCCAGTTGGTACCTACACAAAATACCGCATATGGGACTACGGTTACTTAAGCCTCGTATCATTACTTCTAACAATCCTCCAGATAACAACAAATAAATCACTTACCCTTGGCCTTCACTCGCTGATAATAGTCAAGATGATCTGCATAATGAAATTCCAACGGTTATTAAGTGATAGACATAATTTTCAGATAATGGAGTCATATTAAAATGTATTTTTGCGATTTACTTTCCCTTTTTTCGCAGCAACCAGACCAGTCAGCTGTGATCGTTTCCATGGAGATGAAGCCGATTCCCAACCTTATTAGGTTAATATCGCGATTTTTTGTATCGTTCTCAAAGTTTTCGATTCTAGTCCTCTGACGTCACTTCGATCGATAATATTGGAATTTATGGTGGGAATATTGTATATTTTACCCATTTATGTTGTATTTTCTGACTCAAATGTTAATAAATATTAAAAATTGTATTATTATAAAGTGAAAGCAATAAAGACTGTATTTTATTTCCGTAAATCAAGTTTAGCGATCTTACTGTGCTCTCCAAATTGGGGCCGTATTGACACCAGCGCACAAATCAGGTTTTGGCAGCTGGTGCGGCGATCGCGCAATCGATGAGCTGTTTCTCTCTTTGATAGTATATCACAGTATCGAATCTCTCTGGAATAAACAAACCAACCCGTTTATAACTAGAAGGCTCACTTAACGCGCGCAAGTCACGTGTCCAATAGACTTTGTACATGGGCAACATGGCGGAGTGAACCGATTTTTGAAGCACAAAAGGAATACCACTAGACGTCATCGCGTCGTGACCTAGAAAGACTTGACCAATCATCATGCTATGAAGTGCGCGTAGACTATCGCGCCTATTTTCCTGCGCACTGTCCTAGATAAACAAATTATTCAAATTATTCAAGCCCGAAAGGCGATGTTTAGTTTAAGAGCAAAATCAAAATCGCTTAGTTTACCAATAGATATTGAATTGGATCTTTTTGAAAAACTTGTAAATCCTATTCTTTTATATGGAAGCGAAGTATGGGGTTGTGAGGAAAATTTAAAAGAAATTGAACACTTTCAAATTACCTTTTATAAACAATTACTCAAAATCAATAAAAGTAGTACAAATTGTATGGCATTTGGCGAATTAGGAAAGCATAGTATTTTGAAGGATATTGAAATGAGAATGTTATTATTTTGGATAAGGATTGTTATAAGTAAAACTTCAAAGTTATCACACATTGTTTATGACATAATGAAAATGATGTTTGATCTTGATATATACCGTTCCCCTTGGTTAGTCAAGATAAAGAATTCAATAGATAAACTGGGATTGTCGTATTTGTGGGATAGCATAGGGAGCAAAGACCCAAAGTGGCTTGAATTGACAATAAAACAACGGTTAAATGACGTCTACTCTCAAAATTGGCATTATGAAGTAAACCGTAATTCACATTGTTTGAATTATCGCATTTTTAAACAAACATGTACTTTCGAAAAATGCCTCATGAAATTACCATTTAAGCATAGAGTAATAATTTGTAAATTTAGATGTGGAAATCATCGTCTGCCAATTGTTTCCGGTAGATATTCAAACGTGGATAGATCACAACGATTTTGTACTTTGTGCAATCATTCTAAACTTGGGGATGAATTCCATTACCTATTTGAATGTACGGAATTTGAACTAGCAAGGAAGAAATTCCTCGACAACTACTTTAAAAAACGGCCGGACACTATCAAAATGTATAAATTGTTTAATTCCCCTTTGCCGTCGACATTGTTGAAGCTATCCAAATTCTGCAGCATCATTATGGACAGATTTAAATAAATATTGTGTATATTTTTGTATATTATTGTACATACGACAAAGAATTATCACTGCTTGTATTTCAATATTGAAAATCAAACATTAAGTGTAAAATCTTAAATTTTAGATTTTCACAGTGATAAATCTGAAACTGAAATAATTTGTAACTAATTAATTTAGTGCCTTTAATTAATTTATTGATTACTACATCACCTGCATATAAATGTATAACAAACTTACAATTAGAGAACATTACTTTGTAAATATTAGATGTTTTCATTATACTTTGTAAATATTATATGATTATACTTTGTACATATTGTATATAACTATGTGACATTATTCAATGAGACATTTCTTATATTGTTATCCACAATACCCTTGTTAAGGGTGAAAGGATATTAATAAATTTCATTTCATTTCATTTCATTTCATTTCATTTCATTTCATTTCAGATTGTATCACGCTTGAGAACAATGGGATCTATGGTGACGTATGCATATGAACTTGTTTTATTGACCTCGATCTGGTGACGACGCGTATGAACTGCTCTGTGATTGGTTTATGTAATTCCCAAGTATCCCATAATGCAACCTGCAGTGGTATTCCTTTCGATGACCAAAAATCGCGGCACTCTGGCAGCAGTGACACCCCCCTGGCGTGGATCCATCTTGCGCACTTTTACGCACGTTACGTAATCCCCATTGGCTCAGTTATAAGTAGCGATCGCAAACTGTCCCACTTCCGAATACCCGAGTCCAAAATGTATCAAAAATAGTCGCGTTCGGAATGTTTGTACTAGTCGAATAGAGATCCATCAGAGATGTTTACGAGCGAAAATATCACGTAACACGCTTAACCGCAACCAACTTCAAAGTGCCGCCGTTTGATGCCTAGGTGATAGCGTGAGAAATTTGTTTTCTGCATGCAATTTCATAAGAAGGCCTTTGTTCAGATATTTCGAAGCACCTCTCTTCGATCGATCCAACACATATCGTGAGTTTACCTCGAGAGATTACGGTGGAGTCGAGTTGGAATTTGCTGACTACCCTTTATAACCCACGCATATATGCCTTTAACCAGTCCTGTTGACCCCAACCCCCGCTTAACTAAACTAGTGATCTTGGTCTCGGCCTCGAAATTTGTTGACGACGGACACTCAAGCAGTGGTTTCGGTCTCGGCAACGATCGCTCATGGTCCCGTTCGGTAAATTACGCACCCACCCCCCCCCCCCCCCCCCCCCCCTTGGAAAATCCTGGCTACGGGCCTGAATTCGAATAGGGAAACTGACCAGAAATATATGATATAAATGCAAAAGGGGCAAAGCATGAAGGTGATAATGACATGATGATGATGATAATGGTAACGATGATGATTAATGATGGCGATAATGATGTGATGGCTGGTGATACTGATTACAAAATAATAGTGATAATAAACATATTGTACAATCAGGTACATGACCTGAGTTTTAGTATACTCAGATGATATAGCGGTGGCGTAGCGACGGGGGGGGGGGCATGGGGGAACGCCCCCCCCCCCCCCCCCAATAATTGAAGGAAAAAACAATAGGAAACATATGGGATAACTTTTGAAAACAACAAAGAAATATATAAGGTATGCCCCCCCCCCCCCCCCCCCATAATTTTGCGTGCCCCCAAATCATTCCGACGACGCTACGCCACTGCTAATCAAGCTTGACACAAATCCGAGGGGTCTAGGCTCGGCACGATCGATGCACTGTGACGGACTGCAGATTGATGCACGGTTAAGTCGGATTCGAGCGATGGACAGGCAGCATCTATAGTAGGACTCCATTAAAATGATCGAAACATATTATGGCGTAAATATTCATTTTGAATGAACGCCAATATTATAAGATAACAACATCAACAACACAAATCCGAAGGATAAATAATTTTAAAAAAAATCCCCACCCCCTTAATTGAATAATAGGTACACGAGGTTAAAGAGGTAAAAGAGGTAAAAAGAGGTCATAGTGCATAATTTATTTGATAGATCTTTTCCACGTATCAGTCGAGTTTCAAACAAGGATTTCAATATGGACACCATCTTGGATTTCGATTTGTATAGAGGAAATTATCTGGTAAATAATGGTTTATCCTCATAATTACAACCTCTCCAGAAAGGAAGATTTGCTATAGTTATATAGAAATCTGCCGAAGGGTGAACACTTTTAAAGGGATGGTACAGTTTTGGTTTAGAGGGCGTTTCAAGAAATAATTTTGTTGTGAGGTAATGACAAACCAAGTGTAAAATTTGATAAAGCACAGCTTTTTAAAGACAGAAACTAACATTAAGTTTGAACAGAACTGTCCACTGTGGCAAATATACTCAGACGAAGATTATTCGGAATGTTATCTTATATAACGCAATCACTGTCAACATAATGGGAGAACGAGAGACAAAGAGAACGAGGAAATGCACAACCTTGATTTTAGTCACAGCAATCGATTTATTTTAAACTGTTAACACTTACACCCATAGGAGCTAAATCGATGTCTGAAATGTCAATAAAAAGTGGGGATATTGAGCAGAGAGTGGATCAAATATTTAAATTGTACGATGATTTTGGATGTGAGGATTACATAGGGGAGGCTGTGTCACAAACCCAACACATGGTGCAATGCGCAATGCTGGCAGAGCAGGACGGCTGTAAGGATGAGGTAAATATAGTTTCTAGTCTTCAACATGTTGGTGATGTCGTATAAATACCCAATTTGTTTAATCCTGTCTGGCCAGTTTGTCTCATCATGTACTATTACCATTATTGTAATTCTTATTTCCACCTCTAGTAACTTTACTAAAGTATCACGCGGTACCACATACCACTTCGCCTTACAATCAATTAACCCGGTCACCATGGTTTTATCAATCTTGAGCGGATTGCGAAATGGTCAAACCTTCTTTCCTTGTGCCTGTTGTAAAAATAATTTCCTCCCAATCCGAAATATGTCGGTGAACATATAACCCCATCCCCAGTACACTCTAGTTAAACTGTTTACATGATGCAAATATGATGATATTGTATATGCCTAAAAAAGACTAATGACGAAATACATATGGCATATCACATGCACTCGATGTGCTTTTGTTATTTTTGTTAAATTTGTGTGAAGTTTTGAGTAAGGAAGGGGACGGCGATCGCCTTCTCCCCCTTCCCCATATCTGCATGACTTTTATAATAAAAGTTGAACTTCCAAATTCAGTATTATCCCTTGCTATACGTTTTTCATATTCTGTTGAAACCCGGGGATATATTACATGTTGGAGGGAATGGCCTTAGCTGTCTCTACATGCATTTAATAAAATGCCACTATTTGTATTATTTTGCATCATCGATAGAAAGCGGATACCTCCCCATCCCTCCCCTCCAGCCCCCTCCCCCTCCCCTGGTATTTCGCCACTGACAAAATAATACATCTTGCCACAAGTTGGCGTGTAATACTATAAATTACTAAAGTTTGTCTTTCAGGAAAATCTCATGTATACACTGTAAAATGTGATTGGTTACTTGTCTCACACGCCTTTCACCAGGATTACCTTGTCACAATATACTTGTTCATTAAAATTACATTTTGAAAAGTGTGATACGCCACTGTTTTGTTCATCCTCTTTTTTTCCTTCATTTTTCAAACGAGGATTTGCAATCTCAAAGGGATCTAGTAACATTGTCCGAAATCCTAAAAATTTACTCGGAACTCTAGTGGTATATATATATAGCATGAAACTAATCTAGCGAGGTTTAATGAATATGTGCCCAGGATGATGGACTGTAATTGTGTTTCTTCCAGGTAGTCCTGGGCGCTCTGTTGCATGATATCGGTCATCTGGTCGGCATGCAGCGGGGTTCTAGCCGCATGGAAACAGGTAACAGTGTGCTGGGGGCAGCTCAACATGAAGTCATTGGGGCAAACTTCCTCCGATCCCTCGGCCTTCCTCAGGTGGTTTGTGAGTTGGTGGAAGGACACGTGAATGCCAAGCGATATCTCGTCTATAAGGACAGAGACTACTGGAAAGGCAAGTCAGAAACAGGTTTTTATTTGGACTCTTACTAGAAAAGAATTAAACTACCTTTAATCACAATACCTTTTATTTAAGTACAAACTTAGTACAAGACTGAAGGGCACTAAGGAGCGGTTACTTCAAAAGGCGAATATCACATCGCGACGCTTTGTGACAACTTCCGTTTGATTCGTAAGCATCTATACATCAACATTGTGGAGTCAAATTTCACACAAAATGGCAAAAAAGGAGTTTTGCATTTATTTATTTGTAGAATGCTTTGTAAGTTTGAAAGATTGAAGACTCACATTTTAGCTGTAAACAAATAAGAAAGCTGAAATACCATTAGATTGTACAATTTAGTATTTTCAATTCTGTATTTGCTGCTTTCAACCCGGGTTAGATAAGGTAAGAACATGGCACAAAGTATTCCTTGAAATGTTTGATGCGCTTTACCTTGGCTAAATGCTGGAACCCTGCAGCGGTTCTTTATTTTCTATTTTACATAGGTTTGTCACAAGCAAGTAAGAGGACCCTGGTTCACCAGGGTGGGCAGATGGATGCCGAGGAAGCAGCAAAATTCGAAGACTCTCCCTACTACACGACCATACTACGCATGCGCAGATGGGACGAGCTCGCCAAGGATCCCAACAAGACACTGATGCCGCTAGAATGATACATGGACATGTGCAGGAACGTCATCCAGAAATCATTGCAGGAGCGTCCCCAGAAGATCTAGGACGAGGGCTAGGCGTCCGGGAGGTCACTACGGTCCATATAATATTGGACCCTAATGGACATGTGCAGGAACGTCATGCAGAAATCATTGCAGGAGCGTCCCCAGAAGATCTAGGACGAGGGCTAGGCGTCCGGGAGGTCACTACGGTCCATAGAATAATGGACCCTAATGGACATGTGCAGGAACGTCATGCAGAGATCATTGCAGGAGCGTCCCCAGAAGATCTAGGACGAGGGCTAGGCGTCCGGGAGGTCACTACGGTCCATAGAATACCTCTCTGGATGGTCTTCTCAAGTTGACATTGCAGGCAAATTGTCAAATCCAATAACGTTAGAATTTGGACTTCCCCAGGGATCAATAGTAGGACCCATAGGGTACTCAATTTATACTCTTCCAGTTGGGGAGATTGCCTGTCATTTTGAAATTAATTACCATCTCTATGCCGATGACATACAGTTATATATTTCTTTTGACCCCAGAACTTCAGGAGCTCTTGATAATGCCCTTTCTAAACTTCAAACATGTATTGAAAATATTAGGAAATGGATGGTAGTAAATAAGTTGAAATTGAATGATTCAAAGACTGAATTTTTTGTTGCAGCTTCAGCCCACAACGTGCGCAATATTCCTAATGTTCAGTTGAATGTTGGTAACACACTCATTAGCCCTTCAGAAACAATAAGGAATCTTGGCATTATATTTGATCATCGCATGTCAATGTCTCACCATATTTCTCACATTTGTAGTACTGTAACATTTTATTTAAGGAATATTGCTAGAATCAGGAGGTTTATTGATCAATCTGCCTGTCATAATGCTGTGCGTTCTCTAGTTCTATCTCGTATTGATTATTGTAACGGGCTTCTCTCTTCCATTCCTTCAACTCAATTGAATCGTGTGCAACGACTTCAAAATTGGGCAGCCCGATTGGTGTTTCAGGTTTCTAGGGACCACCCATCTCAGCCACTCTTGAATTCGTTGCATTGGCTTCCTTTGAAACAACGGATAATATTTAAATTACTCTTGTTTGTCTATAAAATCCTCAACAATCAAGCACCAAAATATCTAGATACTTGTTTGAATTTATACACACCTACCAGGAGGTTGAGGTCATCCAGTGATCCTCTCCGCCTCACATTTTCTGTTACTCGCACCTTGGCAGGTGATAGGACATTTACTGTATCTGCATCAAAATACTGGAATGATTTACCACTTGCTATTAGACAGTCTTCATCAGTCAGTGCCTTCAGAAAGGCTTTGAAAACACATCTTTTTAGTAGTTTGTGATTGTATTATTTTCATTGTATATTCGTGTATTTATAAATGTTGTTGAATTTGATTGTAAGCGCTTTGGGCCTTATGGGAAAAGCGCGGTATAAGTAATAATAATAATAATACTAATAATGGACCCTAATGGACATGTGCAGGAACGTCATGCAGAGATCATTGCAGGAGCGTCCCCAGAAGATCTAGGACGAGGGCTAGGCGTCCGGGAGGTCACTACGGTCCATAGAATAATGGACATGTGCAGGAACGTCATGCAGAGATCATTGCAGGAGCGTCCCCAGAAGATCTAGGACGAGGGCTAGGCGTCCGGGAGGTCACTACGGTCCATAGAATAATGGACCCTAATGGACATGTGCAGGAACGTCATGCAGAGATCATTGCAGGAGCATCCTTAGATGACCATAGGACAAGGTCCGGGATTCCGGGAGTCTCTAGAGTTCACGTAGTGATACGAATCCTGGTAGCAATCAGCATGTCTACCAGGACACAGTGGCAGTCAACAATTAAGATACACAGTGGCGTAGCGTGGTCGGACTTATGGGGCGTGGGGGGGGGGGGGGGGGCTCTATGCATTTCTTTATTTTATAAAATAATTACCTGTTATATCTTTATCGTGTTTTTCCTTTCAAATTATTGGGGGCAGGGATGGGCACGTGTCCCCGTTTCCCCCGTAACTACGCCACTTCCAAGACATGGAAATGATCGCCATCCGGAGGAACAACCCACATAAGAACAATATCTATGAGAAGGAGCCCACTCTAGTCTTTTTGTTTATATTTGTTATTTATTTATTTCAAGGAATGGATGGGATGGCCCTTTCAGCAGAAACTGGTTTTCAAAGGGGTCCCGTGATGAATCTAGTCTAAATTGACCTGGATGAAGAAAAACGCTGTTCAGAGAGATCCTATCATCTCTAACCCTAACCCATTTGTTCCCTCTTAATTTCCTCCAACTTCGGCAGTGCCGCATGTGTGTTTTTACTCTTGTCATTATTCAAATGTTATTATTTAGTTCGTTGTTAAATGAAGAAAAACAACGATATTTGTATAAATATGCGGAAATTGGATATGATATTTTTAATTCGTATGTAAGATAATCAATGTAATATTTAAAAAAGACGCAATACAAGAGTCAATTGAACAAATTGAATATTATCGGCCTATCATCGAACCATGTTTAATCCTATTTGATCTGGATCTTATAAAAGCGCCATCAACTTTGTTTTAATATAACATATCGAAATCTTCTCTACATAATTATGTAGAGAAGATAATTGTATTTGGTCTAATAAAGATTCCGTTGGATTTTCAACGTAATCTAATTCAAGTGTGTTTAACTTTTCAACCAAACTTTTTCTAATAATTTGTTCCCACTTAAATTCCTCCTACTTCGGCAGTGCCGTATTTTTATTTTTTACTCTTGTCATTATTCAATTGTTATTATTTAATTCGTTGTTAAATGAAGAAAAAACAACGATATTTGCAATAAATATGCTTAAATGCGGAAATCGGCACTAATGCATCTGCTGTGTGTCAAATTGGATACAATCAGTAATAACTCGAGATGTGTGCATAGAAAAGCATGCTCACTCTTCCCCTTCCCCTAACCTAAACAATGTTCATAGCATATTACATATCATATTATAATATTATCATATTATATTTTATAAACAGTATGCTTTTTTTTCTGGAGTGTACCATTTGTTCAAACACACACAAACGCACACATACAACACACTATACAGAGTGTCCCAGATAAAACGAAATCGGATTTCATGGCAGAAATGTTCTGTCATTATGAATAATTTCTTTGATAAGATACATGTATGAAAAGCTCTGTTTCTCTTCTTTCATTTGATGTACAACTCATGGCACATAAGTCACGCATGACTGAATTAGAACAATGGAAATTGGTGTTACCAAAATTCCATTTGCACGCAGAAATTGCAAGTTTGGGTGAGTTTTTAGGGTAGTAAACATACTTATTTTCAAAAAGGACAAACACCGCATAAAAATTCATATTTTTATCTTTTATATGACACCTCATGATTACAGAATAAATGATTTATGCCAGAGAACGAGTACAATGAAAACTTGCTTGATTTCAGCCCAAATGATATAGTTTCCCATGTTTCCCTGACAGTGCCTGATCCCCATGTTTGTGTAAATTCACTCATGCATCAAGTCCATTGTCACTGCTGAGTCAGGAAAGCTAAGCGACTTCTTATTTAACTATCTACTCATTTGGGCAGAAATCACGCATGTTTTCATTGTACTTGTTCTCTGGCATACATCGTTTATTTTTTGTGCATGAGGTGTCATATAAAAGCTAAAGATATTAATCTTTATGCAATGTTTGTCCTTTTTCAAAATAAGTACGTTTACTACCCTAAAAACTCACCCAAACTTGCAATTTCTGCGTGCAAATGGAATTTTGGTAACACCAATTTCCATTGTTTTAATTCAGTCATACATGAATTATGTGCCCTAAGTTGTACATCAAATGAAAGAAGAGAAACAGAGCTTTTTATTCATGTATATCTCATCAAAGAAATTATTCATTATGACAGAAAATTTCTGCCATGAAATCCGGTTTCGTTTTTTTCTAGGATTATCTGTACAAGCAGTTAAAACGCATGTCCTCCTCACCAACCTATATAGTATTATGTTTAAACGTTTAGATCTGTAAAAGAGTCTGTTATTTAAGATAGGTCTATATTTTCTGTGATCAAATCATGCGTATCACAACAAAAATAGGCATACACGAATATTTCATTTATGGTTTCCAATTGTATTTCACTTTGACACGGTATATATGAACAAGTACACTTCACGCTATACCTCCAAGCTATATCATTATCCAATACAAAACAAATCATATAGAGCTGTTATGTTGTTTGTGGTATCAGACGAGTTAAATCATATTCCTGTGGAACTCCATGGTGTTGTCCAGTACGGTTGTAAGTACCCGATCAAAGTCCATCCTATTATTTGAGTACGCTACTTCCTAACAAAATGTGCTGTATTGTCAATGAGCAAACAAACGTCACTAACCTAACCCGCCTAGAATAAACAGAAACCTATAATTCCAACCCATAAATGTCATGTAAGTACACAATATATCTGTATGTGATCAAATTAAGACAATGCTTCATATCAATGGCGCACAAAACCTTTAATCTGCCTTGCCAGTTTTAGAGCGTGAAAATGGCGTTAACGGTTCGACCATCAGTTCTCCGTTGGGGTATATGTACGGCAGGCGCCATCGCCCACGACTTCGTGTCCAGTCTCGTTGGACACGAGGATGAGCATCGAGTGGTGGCCGTAGCAGCTCGGTCTCTGGACAGAGCCAGGACATTCGCAGATGAGCTGGCTATACCGACTGCATATGGCAGCTATGAAGAGCTGGCTGAAGATTCTAACATAGGTAAGGGCAGCACCGCCTTATTTATCTTAATTCTTAGCATGTCAGATAGCTAAGTCAACATTTAGGGAAACTGACCGATATCTTATACAGTTTGTGTAAAATCTATTGTTGTGTTGGAGATTTGTCACTTTGGCACTGAAAGACTTACTGATATAGGAGACTGAATCGAAAGTGAATTCATATGGTATATACGGTTGTAAGGATGTGGTTTAACCAGTTAACCCTCTAAAAAATAGTCCAGAGCAGTATTGCAGATCGTACTGCTCAGTTGACATTGGATCAGTAGGTATACATTATACCAAGGAGGTGTTTGCTATGAGTAAATTATTGTGCGTGGGTAACTCAATGGTCTTTCAATTGCCTCAAATTATGTTTTTGTATATGTATATTTTGGTTTATTTGTTTTCTGTTTTAAAGGGAGTAGGGTTGATTGACATAGAGGGCACTTCTAATGTGATGTACAGGAATAATAAAATATCTGTAACAACTTTTAAATTGTAAAACGAACAACGGCTAATAGTCCACAAATAGTCATTCGCATACAAGTAACAAGCGTTTACTTGTAATGATCGCAATTTCACTGATATAAATTGTATTTGTTCTAAAAAATATAACAATTAAAGTGATTTTCAAATTGACTATGATAGTCTCTCTGTTGAATTATATATGTTAGACTTATAAATCTCATTTAAAACTTGTTGAAAAAATGGGTCGACTTTTCCTGGTGACTGAATAGTGCCCATTTGCTTCAACTGCTGCTACGTATTTCAATGAAAATAACCTCCTAAATGAGACGACATTTTTGTATCCATTCAAAATGGTAGAATCATGATAACTAATTATACTTTCAACGTTAGAAGACAAGCCATCAGCATAATTATACCGAAACACGATTGTATTTCATGGTGCGTTAACACCAACAACCGGAGCAGGGAGGTGGAAGTAAATCCAATAATTCCCATCGGGGTGGGTCGATAATAATGTCTTTGATCAATGCAGCTTTGGCATGTTTGTGCAGGAGATTAATATTGTATTTTTCTAGTTTTGTAAAGATATGAAATGATTAGACGAACAATCGCTTTTCACATAATATAACTGGCCTTTACTCAGATAGAAAAATATGCGGATCAACAATAGGCCCATCACGAAGCGAATTAGATAGAAATACAAGTTATCGTAAATTCTGACGATTCTGACGAGGGGGAAAAGCGAAAAGTAGGTTTTCAATGTTATAATAACTCCCCACCTGATCTTATCTCTATGTAAAGAGACTCATTTCTAGAAAATGTCTTATACCTGAAACAAATTTGAGGGCTGTAGTCCCCGAGTGTCCCCCCCCCCCCAAAAAAAAAAAACAATAATAATAATAATAAATTTAAAACAAAATAAATAAACAAACGAATAAATAAATGAATACAAAATCAAATTAAATTAAATCAAATAAAAACAAAATTAAATATAGCAATTTCGAATCTCACCGAAGCTTGTTTTCTTTTCTCATTTTCTGACTTTTCATCTTAATTTGCATGTATTCAGATTGTTTGTATTTATGCTTATTAACCCTTTCAGACATAATTTACATCGGCTCCATACACACGGAGCATGTGAACCACTGCAAGCTGTTCCTAGGCCACAAGAAACACGTGCTGTGTGAGAAACCATCGGCACTTACGTTACGCGGTACCAACGAGATTCTCAGCCTGGCAAAACAAAATGGCGTCTTCTTCATGGAGGTGAATGTAGTCTTGGTTTGTTTTAATGTGATGAGAACGGGGAACTCCCCAGTACCCCCTTTGGAGTCCATGCCGATGATATGTCCATCGTTCTAGTAAACGTACCGTAAATAAGGTCGTTTGAAGAGTACCCGTGTACTATTGATATTATTATTATTATTATTATTATTATTATTATTATTATTATTATTATAGATTGCATTATTTCGAGTGAAAATATGCAAAAGCTCCCTACCGTGGGGGGGGGGGGGGGGGGGGGGGGGTAGTGGTAGTGGTAGTGGTAGTGGTAGTGGTAGTGGTAGTATAGTAGTAGTAGTAGTAGTAGTAGTAGTAGTAGTAGTAGTAGTAGTAGTAGTAGTAGTAGTAGTAGTATTAGTAGTAGTAGTAGTAGTTTACTATAGTAGTATCATTATTATTAGTATTATAATTAGTAGTATTACTAGTATAATATCACTCCTATAATCCAAACTATTGTACATTAATTCAGGGTCTTTGGACGGCATTCTTCCCGGTGTGTCAGAAGATCCGAGACGTGCTTTCGTCAGGCCAGCTAGGGGATGTCGTCACGGTGCTTGGCAACCACGGCCAAGCCATCTCGCATAGGGAAAGGATTTCAAGAAGAGGTAGTATTCCTAAACCGTAGAACTACTTACGGGATAGGCATTAACTGAAAGGTATTAAATGGGATACCCCACGAACAATCATACAAAATTAAAAACGGCAAATCGGGACAAATTAATAGAGATCTGTTTTTCAGGACAGGAAATCTTTTACTGAGAGAGATTATAGCAAGATATACGTTCTGGGCTCCGAAACAGGGAGATTTGCAATAAAGTATAACATTGCATTTAATCGCATTTAAAATCTGATTATTTCAAAT
This sequence comes from Echinarachnius parma, assembly GCA_037951105.1. Lineage (NCBI taxonomy): Eukaryota > Metazoa > Echinodermata > Echinoidea > Clypeasteroida > Echinarachniidae > Echinarachnius > Echinarachnius parma. The sequence continues at coordinate 2,777 of JBAMJV010000593.1, read as the reverse complement.
GTGCATATTTTCTGACTTTCAATTAAATTGTAACTTTACAATCGATTGCAACTCTTTCTGCACCAGGACCTAGCTGGTCAAGCAGGTGTTGTTATTGTGGTTTAATGTTCACATTCAACATAGTTGAGTTCTAATACGTAAAATGTTTCCATCTTAGTGACCCTAGAGGTTTCATGATTATGTGATTAGATATTGATATTCTCATTTGTGTAACTCGACCCATGTGTTTTATACTGCAGACTTTGGCGGCGGCGGGTTGTACGACTTGGGTTGCTATCTGTTCTACGTTGTGGCCATGGTATTTGGCAAGGATCCTATCTCATCACACTCACATGGCTTCCTCAACACGGATGGTAAGGCATTCGGTTAATACTTGACGTACCACCGGGATTAAATCGAAATGCATAATTATGGGGTTTAAATGTTACAATGTCACAATCAACCGGGAGATATACTAACACCTCCACATTACATTTGCCGTAATGATGTCAACAACGATATCAAATTACTGTTAAGATAATTATACACATGTGATTGTTAGGAAATATATTAATCCTTTAGGTACCATAATATTTCTAATATCATAACCTTTTACTTTACATAATACTTCTGCTGTGATTATTGACATGTGCTCCATACCGTCACACTCAGGTGTCGATGAGACGTTCACGACTACCATGCTGTACCCCGGAGGAGCCCTAGCCACACTCACGGTCTCATGCAGGGCGGACTACCCCAATGACGTCACTATAGTTGGCACCAAAGGCAGACTCAGGGTACGTACATTACATGGAATATATTGTATTTGATTTGATGTATTTATTTTCACACTTTTACAACATAAATATATACAAAGTATACAAGGTATAACGAAATTAACAAAATTAAATATTGTATTATACAATGAATCACTGATTCGTATATATATAATGTACATGAACATAATATAAATTAATCAAACATGAATATTATTGTTTAGTATAACATTATACAATATTTTTTAAATCCTAGACATAATGAACAAAAACGTAACCAGTTAACAAAACATGGGGGAGGGGGCCTACATAGAAAGCTTTGCTCGTTGGCCATATGACTCCGGAAATAATATCACATGATCACAGAATGTTCCTCTCCGATATGTCCGAGAGATTGGAGATGCTGTCGAGGGAAGATCTGAAGTCCAGAGACGTCGACAAGGAAATAATTGTATTCCCGATAACATTTCCTATCCCGAGGGAACATTCCATGATGTTCCCATTAAAACAAGTTACCAACTAGTTTATTATTTGTATTACCTTGTCTAGGTACAGAAGGTATATCTTTACCCTTAAAGCCTCTGAGCTTGATTAGATAGTGTGACTTTTGAAAGTGATATTGTAAACATGGTCATTATGACGTTGAAATGAAAATCTATATGAACTATACTATACACTACCGAGTAACATTTTACATTGTTCTTGCATATTCTCCTTTTTACTAGAATGAATACACGAGCATAACGAGTGTATACACTCAGAGTAGCCTACAGATGACATTTTAAGAATGCAGTAAGAATCTCTGCACATTACATTCCGTTTCTTAAACAAATTACTTTTGGCGTTGAACACGACCTTTGTAGTTGATAGCACCGCGAGGAAATTCAATAGTAATAATATATTTATATATCGCATTTTTCATATTTTTAAATTTGACAAAAACGCGCTAGCGGTCTAATTTCTGGAAATAATTGAGTTTTGGCTGGTTAAACAAGATGGTCGTGAGGAGCGGAGCAAAATTCCGGGAGGGTCGAGTAATTGTGATTAGTTCGGTCAAGAATGTGGGAGCAAGGCAATAACAAAAGAGAGAAATTGGCCATTATTTGTACATGCAAATTATCTAGTATTGATCAATCGCAGCTCTGAGGAGTGGAACATATACTTTCTTCGGTAGAATCAATAACTCGTATCACATAAAGCCATGAAACATAATTGTAGTTTTTTCTTGTTTTTTTTACAGACGCGTTCAAGGACGCGTACATTATTGACCTTTTGTATCACCATCCAACCGATTTGTGCATGCATTTAATAGTTGGTAGCATAATGGAATATTTAAAGCTAAACGACAGCCCTGGAAAACTTACGGACAATGGATATTATTAGACTGTGCTTCAACCGACCTTAATTATACCCTAACCGAAGACATTTGTTGTGTTAAAAAGGATATTGGCCCTACTGAATATTATACCATCGAAATAGTTAAAGTCGTTAAATGCAGAAATATTTTACAAAAGTTCCATGCAAATATTGACCACGCCACTGAGCATGCTGAGATTGCACCCCAACATTCCACAGTTTGTACACCAATCTTGGCCGGATATATTCCCGTGACTACACGCTCCGATCACTTCGTGCTACTGTTTTTATATACTTATGTTTTTTTATGTGCGGATTAATTTCGTCGTGCCATAAGACTAATTAATTACGAACATTTTCTAAAGTAGTAAATTTCAATGAGTTCTTAAAGTTCAGAGATAATATAATCGTATTCATGCTGCTGAGCATGTGGTTATTAGGTTGATCATAATTATACGCTGTCTGTATATTGGTATTGTTCAGTGTTATTATTAATTTCTACATTGTTGGGGACACAATCACATATTTTACAAGTTTTTGTTCAATATTTATAAAAACAAAAGCAATGATAATTACGCCATTTCAAAACTATTTGAAACCCTGTGGGCGCAGGGTATTTCACACTGTGGTCCACACTTTGAAACACAGTGTATTCGCACTATGACA